>JAENPR010000923.1:0-258352 GCA_018135685.1 Themeda triandra | reverse complement strand
TAAAGATGTTGTGCATTTGCATCCGAGAAAAACTTTAAGCCCCATGTGGATAATCATTCACCGTGGTGGCACAAAAATAATTTCTCAAGATATTTATCTTTCCCTGCAGTCGCATTCCTTAAATAATAAAAAAGATAAAAATATTTCTTGATCCCGTTAGAATGAGTTTTAGTTAGGAAAGTTCTAGACAACTAAAGCCTAGAGGTTTTTGTCACTAACACTTAATTAGTTCCACAAGCTTTGTTGTCTATTTGAGCTTCACGGAACATCAAGGATCAAGAAGAGCTAACAAAAGTGTAAGGACATCCAGTCCCCCCGCTCAGTGCTTGCCGTGACAATTGAATCTTTGTCTCCAACGGCAACTATCTACAACACTCGAGGACTAGAACATCTTCGGTGCACATCGAACATCAAGCCGGACTATGTCAACATCCGGCTTGGGGAGAGCATCCCCCGTGTACCAAGCTAAGTGTCTCCAACTTTATCTATTTATGCTTTATTAAAGTATGCTTTGTTAAAATAAACTAAAAAAATTTGCATAAGCATAGAAACCCGGGAAGATTTCCTTATTTATCTTTTCTACTTTTGGAGAGCTCTTGCAATGTTTGTCTTTAAAAGTTATCCCCTAGAATAAACTCTACATGGAGATGATGAATAGTTGCTTTCTGCCGTAATTCCTTTCAAGTACCTAGTTTTCAACCTTGCACTCGTCCCGAGTTTTGGACACAAGCTTGTTTAGATTTGAGATTTGTCAACCTAAAACTTGTGGGTAGCAAACACTTGATCTAAGTCTAGGTGGTTGACGGGTATGATATGGGAAGGTTTTGAGGCTGCTGTCATCTTGTTCCTAGAGATACTAGAGTTACTCGAGAATTTATCTTTCAAAATATTAAATTCCTGCATGATGAGTTCCTTTATGACGAGAGTTCAAAATTCCTACCACAGCCATACATTCGTGCTTGCTAGATTAGGAAAACCCATCTGTTTATATAGATCATATTGTAGGTTTGAGTGTAGACTTTATAGGCATTGGAGTGTGGTTATCTCATGGACCCATAAGGAATTAGTCATGCGGTTAAAGTCAATACTATGTGCTCTCCATCCATTGATCTATGCTACTTCGTCTCGAAGCATGCACCCATTTTATAAATGTTACACTCATTCTGGCATACGGCGCCTAGAAGTACCACCCACACATATAGATCCATATCCACCACATATCGTGCTATCTCTACCCGGGAGATACGCACCTATGCCGCTCCTACCTAAGGAGTACGCATTCTCCACGCACGTCTTGTCTCTACCACAGGGACACGCAACTATGCTGCTCCTACCCCGGAGCACGCATCCATCCATCCACATATACATACGCCATTCATTTCACTTCATCCCGAGAAAGGTACTATTCCTATCCTGGAGTGAACATCTAGAAATAATCATCGCCGTTCTATTTGCCTACATACAAGCTCCAGTCATTATCATTTCAAGTTATACACTCCCGTTGCTAAAGTTTCATTTTCGTGAGGATTGGTTGCTCAAAAAAAAAAAAGAGAAAAGAAGAAAGAAAGAAAAAAGAAAGAGTAGCCAAGTCCTTCCATTCAAGAAGTTTCAAGGTTTCCAAATAAAGGGAGTCATGTTATCCTCGAAGGAGCAAGTGTAGAAGTAGATGTTCACCGCCTGAGTACCCCTCATAATCATTTTCTTATCATCGTCATCCCATCATCACCTTATCATTCATTTCCTCATTCACATGCACATATGACTTTATTATTATTTTAGTTCCTATTGGATCCATGTCTTAACCAGTGCAATATATGCAAGTGAGTTTGAGTGTCTCCCCACCTATGAGCTCCACATAAGCCTATTAGAAAGTAGGGTGAGAGAGAGAAGGCACTTTCCACATTGCCTTAGTTCCATAAATACCACATATTCGAGAGAAGAGAAGGCATACACTACTCATGCCTTAGAAAGGATCCATAAATACCACAAATGAGAGACTTGAAAGGTTCATACAAGGAACTCGAAGTTTTATTTCAAAACTTTTCAAAAACTCCGGGATAATAGTTGATCAAAGAGCGAGAAACATGGCGCTTGACTTGACCGTTCTATCTTCAACTACTCAAGACCCAAGTGATGGTTACAAGCCCCATGGTGAAAGGTAATATGAGTAAGTTTTTGAGTCGATAGTTCACTCTAACTGAGGAGAGTTCTTGTTTGAACGCATGTGTACTTGTGAGGAATGAAAGCATTGTAGCAACTCCCGATCCATCACCGAGTCTATCTTTGCTCGTGGACGAGCAAAAGGTAAGCTTGGGGAGTTTGTTGACGGTCATTAAGTATCAATTTTATACCGTCAACACAAGAAGAGAAAGGACTAATATGAGTTCACTTGTTAGATATAGGGGTTACAATCGACAGAATTCCATGAGTTTTGGTGATTGTCTATTTCTACAGGGGGTTATCGTGAAGAGAACCAAAGGAGGCCCACATGTCATGATTACATAGAGATAAAGACCGAACGGGTAAAATTGTATAATCTAGAAGACTCCGGAAGGCAACACGAAGGCCGGGCCCCACATGGCGGCTCCGGCTACGGCCGCCCTGGGGAGTCGGCCGACCCCCACCTCAGCCAATCACGTTGAGTCTCGCATCCCGCCTCCACCGCCTTTGAGGATGAATAATTATCGTCCATTTAGGTCGGTTTGATCCGAGGGCCGTGGTTCATCCTAGGGGTTATAGTATTGAGCTCCCGGCCCCGGGTGAAACCCTAATTCATTCAAGAGTTCATTCTCTCATCGAATTCTGAGAAGCCGCGCAGCCACCATCTCAATTAGAGCTCCATAGTTTAGTAGCATAGCTACATAGGAATAGATCTAGAGGGAATCAAGCCTAGCTTGGAGTCCGGATCTGTGGCGGAGTTCTTAGTAATTCCCTCTACATTCTTGTAATATTCATCATTGTTCGTGATACTATGAGTAGTACTTTATTCTATTCTATTATATCGACTTGACTTTGCTCTATTTGATTATGTTCTCAATTATATTGTTCTTAGTTTACTTTGATTATATGTTTAGTGATAGTTGGACTAGAATTATGTTTATGCATAGGATCGTATAGCGCTTGCTCATTAGATCGATGGGTGAAGTGGTAAATATTGTGTAGGCGTGGTGCCTAGACTGCATTTATCTCACGATTGCACCCTATATTCGGATCGTGAGGTAGATCGCGGGAGTGACAGCCTCCCGTTGAGTCCTTTGTAGCCCTTCTCCCGAGTATAGGTCTAGCGAACAAACCTATTACATTGAAGTCATTGCTATGTCTCTTGTCTCTCCTGTAATATCACTATGCATAGATGTAACCTTTTCCCGCCATGATTGCTAGATGTTCTTGCACTAATCATTTTATGCTTTGACTTTGTAGTTAGAATAACATAGGATTACACCCTAGATCGTCCTAGTCCATGCTAGTGTTATAAGCTTAGAGTACTAAGTTGAGATGGCTTATTACTATTATTTTATGTGGCTAAATGCTCTCATTTATCTTATGTCATTTATCATTCATTCCTATATTTTATGTTACACTTACCCCGTATGAGATGATCGATACGGACAAGGTTAAGCTCTCCATTATCGCATGTGCATTGCTCATCACTCATTATCCAAAGGTGCATTCCTTCCCAAAGGTAAAATTATAAATAACGATACCGATTACTCCTGGTTAAAAATGCTACGATGATATATTCGTGCTTTGCGAACCCTTCTTATTTCAGCTGCACTTAATAGACATCAACAAACAGTAATTATATTAGTTGGTGGTTCCATCACACGCGGTGTCTAGATAGATCTACCGGTGTGAACGTCCGCTTCACCCAGGAACGCCCAGAGTGAAGTGTGACAGAAGCCTTCCGTTGGGACCATGGAGTTCTCCCCGAGAGTGTTGTTAGGTTAGGATTGTAGGCCCGCACCGGTGGCCGCTTGTGGTGTGTTATTTAACAACTGTCCCCATCGGCCGTATGAGAAAGATAGAGTTAGCTCTCACGTATCCTTAGGATAGCTAGGTCGGAACCTAAATGCTAGGACTAATTCATGGAAGTAAGCCAAGACCCATTAGGAATCTTACACTCTCTCGTTGTCCTCTCACCTAGCTGCTATTCCATTAGTTACCCCTTAGACTCTCTTACCAACTCCTTGATCCATCCTTCCTATCCACTTCGTTCATCCCCTTATCACTAGTGATACTAGATGACAGACATCACGGATCTCCTTTCCCTATTGACTCCTAGCTATGGCTTTCCCTTGGGAGAAATATAAATCGACAACCTTGGAATACTCCTTGGTGAAATGCTACGGCGGTACGTGCGATAGCGCTTGCGGAATATCCAATAGTTAGAGAATTACCCTCCCGGCATCTCGGCGTTGCTGCCATACTTCACAGTGGTTACGCTAAGAAATGCCAACACTTATTTTGTCAAAATAAAATATGCAATGCTAAAAGTGAACATGCAAGAAAGCGAAAATGCAAAAATTGAAATGCGTAAAGTAAATATGGGATAACCACGACATACCTTATCACGAGGGCTCCATGTTTTAGGTCCATAGAGCGGGACCTCTCCATTTACGATCGAGCTTGAATGTGCACCATTCCATCCCGGAGATGGATGGGGATGATTGCACCTTGCCAAACCTTCGAGATATCCATTCTTTTCTTGATCAAGGCTTCATTCAATGTTCACCGCATTTGTGAATTTCTCCACGACTTACCTTTTGGATTTGAACTTCCCTCTGAGGGGTTAGTCTAGGCAAACAACCAAAGTCTACACTAGAAGTTTTGGTTCAATTAATCAAACATGACTCCATGTCTTATTTGATTAAGGCAATGGTGTATGATTAATCCTAAGCACCACGCTTAATTTAAAGGGCCTATGGAAGCACCTCATGAAGCACAACCAAACTAAGACTTACTAGAGTGGAAAATGGAAGTTGGAAAATGAAGCACAAAGATTCACAAAAGGATTGAACGACATCCTTGGATCAAGTCATCACTCACAACCTATGATTGGATTATGAGTGATGGAGCTGCATCGGCCACTAGTGATGAGAAGGGTTTCTCTTGACGGGCGACTCTTCTCTATTGGTGTAAAACTACCGCTCGCCTTTCCCAATAGTGAGAATGGAAAAGGTGAAGACAGATGGCTTTTGTGGAGGTATTCTAACGATAGAAGTCCCACACACCTACAGGAAGTATTGGAGATGGGCATTGGCTTTTTCCCCTGTGGCTTCCCACAAACGGGTTGGCTTGCACCATTTAGATAAGCACGAGACTCAAAGTTTGCATCCCCAAGCTAAGGCTATAGAACTGTAGCGACATAGTCGGCCTAACGGTGCGGGAATAGTCGGGGATGATCTTTTGGGTCATGGCTTCTTTGATAACCAGTGCAAAGCCTCCTTCCTTGAACGGGTTTAGGTTCAAAGGAACCACAGGTGGAACTTGACAATGTCTAGTTCTCCTCAACAACCGTTCATGCACCGTCTAGCTTCACGATAACGAAGCCAAACGGGTGAGAGGTAAAACCCTAACACTAATCGATAACTAGATTGGTCATTGACCACCTGGATTCGATCCTATTAAGACTCCTAGGCGACGCTTTCCCAACGGCGCCGAAATGCTTGTTGACATTTACGAACGCAATCACTAGAGATAGATTGAAAGTCTAGTCCCCGGCAATGGCACGGAAATGCTTGTTGGCATTTCTTAGCGTAACCACCGAAAACATGGCGGCAACGCCGAGATGCCGGAGAGGGTAATTCTCTAACTATTGGATATTCCGCAAGCGCACTGGGAATGTACGGCTGTAGCATTTCACCAAGGAGCATTCCAAGGTTGTCGATTTATATTCTCCCAAGGGAAAGCGTAGCTAGGAGTCAATAGGGAAAGGAGATCCGGATGTCTATCATCTAGTATCACTAGTGATAGGGGGATGAACGAAAGTGGATAGGAAGGATGGATCAAGAAGGCTAGAGAGTCTAAGGGATGACTAGTGTAATAGCGGCTAGGTGAGAGGACAATGAGAGAATGTAAGATTCCTATTGGGTCTTGGCTTACTTCCATGAACTAGTCCTAGAGTTTAGACCTAGACCAGCTATCCTAAGTATGCGTGAGAACTAACTCTATCTTTCCTCATCTGCGGCCGATGGGCGAGACAGTTGCTAAATAACACCTCCCGAAGCGGCCACCGGTGCGGGCCTGCACAATCTAACCTAACAACACTCACAGGAGAACTCCAAGGTCCCAAACGGAAGGTCGTCACACTTCACTTTCGGGCGTTCCGGGTGCGGCCGCACATTCACACGGCGAGATCTAGTCTAGACACCGCGCCTCTACACTATCTCTACTACTCTAAACCTAGACAAGGGCCTAGAGCACTTCACTCGGGGAGCCTAACATACGCTCGCTCAAGAGAGAGCAATGTGCCGACGAAAGGATGTATACTTACGATAAACTAAGGCGAGAAAGTAAATACTAGTACTACTCGAGGAGGAAAGCAAAGCAAGAATACTATATATTAAATCGAGAATCTTACTAGAACAATAGGAAGACATACCACTCTCCGAGAAGACGACTCGAGAGACCCGAGCTCCGCTCGACCCACTCTAACTCACACACTACTACTACTACTACTACTATAGTGGACTACATAGCTTCACATGGCTCTCAAGAGGCTTCTCCTTGATGTCTTGAATGAGAGGGAGTGAGGGGGTATTTATAGTGGGAGGTGGAGTAGGGGCTACTCCACCGCCACGTCATCGATCCGCGTGACATGCCTTCTCCACCCTTGGATCAAACCCACTTGGAATGGACGTTTGTGGGCAGAGGACACGTGGAGACCATGCAGGAAGTCGGTGGGAGGCCAACTGTCGACGAAATATCGGCGATAGTCCGACCAGGGGTATGCCCTGACCGGTAATGGATTGGCGGAAGGCGCATGAGATTGCGAGCAAGACGTAAAATAGGGGAGCAATCACACGAGGTTTACCCGTGTTCGAGGCCGCAAGGATGCGTAAAACCCTAGTCCTCGCTCTCTGTTTCGATTATGATGTGGATGTATGAGTCTCAGCGTTATGCCGCATTCTCGTCCTGCAGACACGGGGTCCTTGCTCTCCTTATATATCACGGGAGCAAGGTTACAAGTCGGAACTAGCCTATACGGTACTAAGTTTACATACTTTACAAGTCTAAACTTTCCTATCTCAACTAGGTCTTGTCCTCCTTGTCGGTCTTCGATATTCTTGCTGTTTAGCTTTAGGCTGCCCGACCAGCTGAGCCGATCGGTCTTGAAGCTTGATGGGCCGGCTCGGCGATAGCGTGTCGGCCCAAACTAGGCCGTGAGGGTATATGGAGTTTATACCTCCACAATGCTAGTCCCCGAGCATCATGGAACTTGAGGAAAAAACACCGTCTTGCTTGGTTGAGTGAGAAAGGGTGGTCGGATTCACACGTTCGACATATGGTCCGAGCATGGGCTGGAGGACCGTCTAATGCTTCCGACCACACTTTGCTTACACTTGGTTGACGTTTTCGGTTTTGACCGAAAGATTTATGATGCTCTGAAAAGAAAAAGAATTTTGAAAGGGTCCCAAATCTGAGACGTGGGCCCTCGTTAGCGTGTGATGCCCGCCATCACATGGTATCTGGGCCGTGATTGGTCGTTGCCTTAGCTTAGTTTTGAAACTAAACTCTTTGTAAAGAGAAAGGATCGGGGCCGAGTCATGCAAATGACGTGGGCCCACGTAGTCCCGAGGTTCTTTGTAAGATAGTATATGTTACAGCAAGCTCTAAAAGAAGGATCTAGCCCATGTCACCTCTCGGGTGACGTGTGCCCCGTTGACGGTTGTTAATGATCAATTTTATATGTCAACCGAGAGAGAGAAGAGGGGTATAATCTGTTCACCACCATAGACTTAGGGTTTTTAAACCGACTGATTCCACAAGTTTTGGTGAATATGTGTTTTCGCGGGGATTATCGGGAAAACATCCAAGGAGGCCCACATGTCATGATTACATAGAGATAAAGACCGAGAACGGGTAAAATTGTATATTCTAGAAGACTCCAGAAGGCAAACCACGGAAGCGGGGACCCACACGGCATTGTGGTGGGTCGGCCGACTCCTCCTGGGTCGGCCGACTCCCCACCTCCACCAATCGGTGGAGGCTCGCGGATCCTGCCTCCACCGCCTTTGAGGATGAATAATTATCGTCCGTTTAGGTCGGTTTGATCCGATGGCTGTGGTGCATCCTAGGGGACTATATATTAGAGCCCCACAGCCCCGGGCCTGAAGGAGATTTCATTCAAGAATTCATTATTCGTAGGTAGCCATCGGAAAAGCTAGGGTTTAGAGAGAGATCTCCACCCGAGAGAATTAGAATAGATACTCTAGATCTTCAAGTTCTACATAGGTTTAGACTAGATAGAGGAAGAATCGGGCGCTGTGCTCGGAATTCCGGATCTTCATCATCGAATTGGTATTATCTTGTATCTATTCTTGTGACTTTATTCTAAATATCATTATGTTTCTATTTATTATGTTCCTAGTTTATTCTAGTTCTACATTTGATATGGTTATGATTGGTAATAAGTTTATGTATATGTTTGCAAAGCGCTTAGCTCTCTTCCCGGGGGTTAGGTGGTAGATTTCATGTAAGCATGGTGCTTAGATGCCGTTTACACCGCAAATGCACCCTATTGGCCGGGTCGTGTGGTAGATCGCGGAAGTGACAGTTCCGTTGAGTCCTCAGATTCCATCCCCGTTGGTAGGTCTAGCGGAACCAAAGTTGCGTAGTAAGTCCTGCTATGTCTTGGCTTGTTATAGCAATGATCCTTATACATAGATGAAAAGTCTTTTGTCTTGTATATGATAGTGTAGAGTTGGAGTAGATGAATGACTTAGTAGATTAGAACCTACATAGGATTTATATTTCTTGCACTAATCGGATGTCAACCTACCTTTGTGAGTAGTCTATATCTAATCTCTGTGTGATTTATACCACGAGCTTATTACTTTATATTCCCTTATTTATCATGGTTTACCCCTACTTCCAAAGTATGTGACGTGTAATCAATCACTCATAAGTAGTCTTGTTTAGCAAGTTCATCTCATTGTTTAAGTCCGTAGTTCTTTCCTTTGAGCTAAATATAAATAACGATACCTGGAATACTTCCCCGGTAAATGCTACGATGGTGTATTATCGTTTCCTGCCCGGATCCCATATTTTATATATTAGAGGAGCAGTTTCTATACCAACACTTCGGCGCCATGCTAGGGATGACAACTTAGCGTGAGTGGTGTTAGAGGTGTCAACAAGCATTTTTGGCGCCGTTGGCGGGAACGGAATAAACTTTTAGAGAAAAATTGCTTAAACGAGATACTTAGAAAATGAGTGATTGTCACTAGTCACCTCTACTTTGGCGGAGTTCACCCCCGTTGTTTTTCTTTGTCTATATTTTATACGGGGTATTAGCGGGATTGAATCGATTCATTCAAAACTCTCGATCATCGTAGTCGGTTCAATCAAGAAGGAAGCTCGTCACCAATCAAGATGGCCGAGAAGACCTTGCGGAGTTCTCGCTCCAACAATAGAGAACATCCGCCTTTGTCCAAAGACAATACACAATAATATGGAGTTTGAGCTCAAGCCAAGTCTCATCAACATGGTGCAAGCTATCCAATTCAGTGGAAAGGTACATGAAGATGCAAGTACACATCTACAGGACTTCATGGAGATTGGAAACACCATCGCCATAGATGGAGTTAAAGAAGACCTCATACTTCTTCGCCTCTTTCCATTCTCACTAGTGGGAAGAGTGAAGCAGTGGTTTTATGCAAATAAAGAAGATATCAATACATGGGCGAAGTGTTCCAAGGCCTTTCTAGCAAAATTCTTCCCAATAGGCAAAACCAATGCCTTAAGAGGAAAAGATTACCAATTTCCAACGGCGAGAAGACGGAGACCATGTCGAGCATGGGAGCGTTTGCGGGGATATATCCAAGATTGTCCCCATCATGGAATGGAAGAATGGTTACTCATGCAAGGTTTCTATCACGGATTAACTCCGAAGACGCGTGAGCACCTAGATGCAAGCTGGCGAAGGATCATTCTTATCACTCACTCTTGGGAGAGCTAAAAGACTCATGGAGAAGATATGAGATAATCAAGCTGGTCCCAAGACAATATTCAAGATTGTCACCCAGTGAAGAAGCAATAGAAGAAGTGAATGCATTATCAACCAAGATGGATACCTTACTCCATTGGCTTGACCGGAGAGGGCCAAGTACAAGGAAGATCAAAGAGCAATTGAAGCAACGTATAAGCAAAATTCAAGTCCCATCATGAGAAAGGTTCCACATTGGGTGCAACCATCCATTAATCAAGGTACTCAATCGGGTAATTATGCAAAGCAACCTACTTTAAGAGAGTTGGTTCTACAAAGTCCAAGATCAACTCATCTTTGGAGGACAGAACTGTTGCTAATAACAAAATCTTGGAAAACTTAAGTATTAAAATGGATAGTTTCTCCTCTGCCATTAATGATCAACTAGAGTTCAATAAAAAGATAGAAGAAAAGATAGCCAAGTTGGCCGTTGCATTGCCTGTTGCCACTAACCCTGAGCAGGTGAGATCTATTACTACAAGAAGGGGGAGTTCCACCAGAGATCCTCCCTACCCAAAAGGAGCAAAAAGGCCGGCCCGTGCTACCACCGGTGCGAAAGAAGAAGAGAACTTTCAACCTCAGTTAGTAGAACTACCACGAAGAGTACAAGATCGGGAAGCAAGACAACAATTTCGAGATACAAACTACCTACCATTCCCTAGGAGGAAGAGAGGACCACAGACGGATGGCAGTTTGGTAAGTTCGTGGAGGTAATTCAAAAGTTATATGTCAATATACCTCTGGCTGGATGCCATACGGGTCCCCACTTATGCCAAGTACATAAGAGATATTCTTAACAAGAAGAGACCACTGCCATCCAATGAAGTGATCAAGCCTAACTTAGAAGAATGTAGTGCGGCCATCCTCAACCAACTACGAGAGAAAAGAAGAAAGATCCAGGATGTCCCACTATCGGCGCACAATTGGAGATCAACATTTTAATAACGCACTCTGTGATCTTGGAGCAAGTGTCGGTGTGATGCCCATAGCGGTCTACGCAAGCTCAACCACACTGCACTTGAGCCAACATCAATGTGTCTACAACTAGCCGACCAATCGGTTCGTTATCAGTTGGGCATTGCTGAAAACATCCCGATCAAGATAAGAGAGTTCTTCGTGCCCGGTAGACTTTGTAGTCTGGATATGCATCCGAACTCAAAGGTGTCACTCATACTTGGAAGACCCTTCTTAAGCACCGCCAATGCACACATTGATGTCGGGAAGGGAGAAATCAAGTTCACTATAAATGGGCAAGAAGAGCAATTCGCATTCAAGTCGAAACAAGAGCTCAACAAATCCACGAAGATGGTAGAAGAAGATCGACAACGAGTACAACTACCGAGAGACAGAGGATGCATCTGGGATCACCGGCGAAATAAAAATATTGGAAGGTCCAATTCGGAGGACTTTTAAAGATGCGAATCCTCAGCTGGAAGGTAACTCGGTATTTATCCACATTTTTTAAAATACATCCCTTATAATTTTCTTAGGCATATTTACAGCATTGCATTATAAAAATTCTACGCCCCATATAAATAATTTTACGGTGTGTGACAACCCGTCGAAAATATTTTATCGTGGTGGCACAAAAACTTATCATTTCATGCATTTAAAATTAGTTTACCTTCATTTAAATTTCTGCATTGTTTATAATTTTTATTATGGCATTTAGTGCTTGGTGGGTCCCTCACCATGGGTCCCACATGTCATAGACTACACCTCACATACATCAAATCACATAATTTCATCCACTTCCACTCACCTCCACTATCCTCTCTTTTCCACCGCCAAAACCACTCAACCACCAAAATTTACGGATGGAGGAAAGATCACGCAATAGCATGTGAAGTGGCAGCCACATTGGCCAACCTGGTGGGGCGGCCGACCCCACCATTGGGTCGGCTGACTCCCCCTTCCTCCTGTATAAATAGGCCTCCTCCCATTGCTTCCTTGCACCACCCACACTCCAATTTTAGCCAAACCACACACTCTCGACTTCGAGTTTCCTGGAGAGAGTTAGAGAGAAGAGGTGAAGAGTAGGAAGAAGAGAGAAGAAGTGAGAAGAGTGAGCAAGAGTTTGTAGCAAGTGAAGGAAGGGGTAGTGCAGAGTAGATCATCACAAAATTAGTGGAGATGCTGTCCAAATAGGATAAAGAAAATCTAAAATCTAGGGGAGGTTACTGTCAAAATCAAGACACGAAGTTTAGAGCTTTTTGTCATGAAGAACGACTAACCTCACGGACGGCTACGGACGGCTAACCACTAACCTTGTGCTAATCCTTCTCTCCACTAGTGTTTGTTTTTGTTTCTTTTGAGCAACTTGCGGGATGAAGAGCGTCTTCAAGGGGATCTCGGGAACCATCCGGAACATCGGGACAAGAAGTGCCTCTCGCCCGAGCCTCGGTGGGGTTCCGACATGAGTGTCGACCCACCACGGCACCGAAGTACTGCGCAGCCTTTGTACCGCCACCGGCATCTCGGAGAGTCCTCATGAGAACAATGACCTCGCCACGAGAACTACCCGGGAGAAGGATGTATACAAGAAGCTCAAGAACAAAGCGTTTCATCCACACGCCGAGTCATCGATCCAACACTTACGCTGCGACGGTATGGCTCAAGAATTCGATACAATTTTTCCACTAGTTGGTTGGACTTCCTTTGCAAACCTTGCGAGAAGGGATTAGGCTTTTGACCAAAGAATTCCTTAGCACCCTTCGATACACGGACAATGGAGTTTATTTTAGAATGTTTGCTTTCGGAATATTCTGTCTCTTGGAGAAACCTTAGTGACCTCCTAGGTTTCCCTCAAGATACCCTCATAGATTTAAATGCAGCACTAGGTGATTTTGATGCACATAGGTTTTGGAGCGGCATTTCTAGAGTACCGTACCACTAGCGCAACGCACCGCAGCCATAGAGCATCCTACGCTTAGATTTTTGCACCGTTGGATAGGAGCCACCTTTTTCCCACGATTTGATGAAAGCAAGATCGGAAGTAGCCGACTTACAGTTGCTATACGCATTTGTCAAGAAACGAAAGTGTCTCCTGTCCATCTCCTGAGTGAACCATTGGATGAGTGTCCTGGTTACAAAGTAGGAAGTGTGGCCATTTGCTCGCTTATCACCCGCATTGCCACAAGCTTGAAGTTATTAGAGGGAGCTACTTTTGAGTACATTGAACATCATAGAAATTTTATGACCTCTATACTTTTGGCCAAGGTCACTTGCGAAGAAAGTGAATGATGTTTATTATGCAAAATATGGTGATGCTTTGCGATCCGGTTACCTAACCGAAAGCGCTTTGTATCATGTGCAAAACTATCATATTGAGTTGCAGGCGGAACCGGTGAATGAGAGAGCACCTCGAAGAGTTCGCTCGGAGAGAGTGACGGAAATCGTGAACCGGTTTGGCGTGGTGCCGAAACCGCCCGAGAAGAACCGGCGCATGCCGGTTTCAATGAGTGGAATGTACCTCGGCACCACTCACTAAACTCATGGGTGTACCCACCACAAAGCCAACCACATCAACCATTCTATGGTTACTACCCATGAGCCCCGGAGGACCATCCGAGGAGCCGACCCTCACGGCCCGCCAAGATACTCATATGACCCCTTTGGTACCACCGATGAAGAAGAAGAACCCCACCATGACTTTGAGCCACGTCGCCACTCCGATGCCACCGTTTCATATTCACCCAGCGGCACTATGATGAACAAGTAGCCTTCCGGCCTAACCCACCGCCTCTGAATCGTCATGATCGGAGGTGGAATGACTCAGTTCCGGTGGAACCTGAGAACACCACCCGAGACACTAGGCACCATTCAAGAGAACCGGAAGAAGCTTGCCTCCATGTTGCATGGCTTGGGACGTTGCACATCCACTATCCACCACCACCACCGCAAGGCTAGCTTGGGGGAGGACCCCCATTATCAAGATAAGTATTTCTTTCCTTTTGTTTCGTTGTTTGTTTTTCGGTTTGTTTATTTTTTCTTTGGTTTGTTTTATGCATTGAAAAAAAAAACCAAATAAAAAAGAGTGTAAGTTTGTTTTTCAATTCAGTTTGCTATAAATAAAAATGTGTAGACTTGAGATTGCGTGATGGAAATGATGAATAGTTACTCTGCTCTAATTCTTTGCAAGTACCTAGCTTTAAATTTGAGTTCTCCCAAGATTTGACACCGTTTGACAACCTGGATTTACTCTACACCTGAAACCGTGGGAGCATATGCTTAAACTAAGTCTAGGTAGTTGACTTCATGATATGATAAGATTAGAAATTTCTTTGTTCATTGTGTTCCAAAGTGCCACTAAATTCTCGGAGATTTGTTTGTGAAAATTATAAATGATTCATGATGAGTTCCTTATATGAGAGTTAAATTCCTACCATGACCAAACTTGATCATTAGAATAGGAAGCCTCCTCATTTGTTTAGGGCTCGTGGCCGGGCTTTGTGTTGTATCCTTATGAACTCATCATACGCCTAAAATCTTGGTTTCACACACTCACATGCACCCGCTTACTTCTACCCCTGGAAGTACGCACCACATAAAGCCTATTATCATCCATTGAAATTGTTCTACTCTACACCGAGAGTGAACACCCAAAATATTCCCCCTGTTCATTTAAAACGCTAGCCACTTATCCAAATCAATGCTCCAAGTGTTCCATTTGTTCCCAATGTAAAGTTGTCAAGATTGAGAAGTGTTCCATTCAAGAAGTATTTCATTCCTTTTTGGGCTGCAAGAATTATAAAAAAAAAAGAGAGAAAGAAAAAGAAAGAAAGATATATGAGCCCAAAGGTCTTTTGTCAAGTTCCCAAAAGTTCAAGTTTTCAAGTTCAAATTCCAAGAAAGATTCAAGTGTTGAAGTAGTTCCAAGTTTCATCCAAATAAAGGAGCATTGATAATTCCTTTGTGCACCCTTCTCCTCCCACAAATATTTCTCTCTACATCATCCACATATATAAACCACACATGCACACACCGATTGGTTGTATGTTGAGTTCCTTCGGATCCATGGTTCGATCATGCCAATGCATTAGTTCTCCACACCTATGAGCTCCATATAAGCCTTTATTAGAGTAGGGTGAGAGAGAGAGAGTGAAGGCTCATCTATAAATGCCTTGAACCACAAATACTACATATTCTCAGAGCAAGAAAGAAGGCATATCTCCTTTCAATGCCTTAGAGAGGATCCAAAAATACCACATATTGAGAGACTTGAAAGGGTTGTATTAAGGAACTCGAGTTTTATTGAAAATCTTGTGAAAACTCCGATACAGGTGAAACAACAGAAAGCATGAGACAACAAATAAGCATGATTTAATTGTTCATCTTTCAACTACTCAAGACCCAAGGTGTAAAAAGCCCCATGGTTGAAAGAAACATGAGTAAGTTTGGAAGTTATGATAGTTCACTCAGTCTGAACTCTTTGTTACATGTGTCTTTGTTAAGCATGACAGCATTGTAGCAACTTCCGATCCATCTTCGTAGCTATTTGCCTGACGAGCAAAAAGGGTAAGCTTGAGTTTTGCTGATTCTTACATGCCAATGATCAATTTTAGCATGTCAACCAGAGAGAGAAGAGGGGTATAACTGCTCACCATCATACTTAGGGTTTAAACCTACGGATTCCACAAGTTTTGAGAATAGTGTTTTCTATAGGGGATTATCAGAAAACATCCATGAGGCCCACATGTCATGATTACATGAGAAAGACCGAATGGGTAAAATTGTGGTACTCTTAGAAGACCTAAGGCAAACCCCGGGAAGCGGACCCACTGGCATTGTGAGGGCCGGCCGACTCCTCTGGCCGTGGCCGACTCCCCACCACCACCAATCGCAGGAGGCTCGCGGATCCTCGCTCCACCGCCTTTGAGATGACAATACGTCCGTTTAGGCCTGGCTTGATCCGATGGCTGTGGTGCATCCTAGGGGACATAGATATCTAAGCCCCCGGCCCTCGGTCAAGGAAGGGAGATTTACTTCCAAGAATTCATTATTCTATGCAGCCATCAAAGCTAGGGTTTAGAGAGAGACTTCACCGTGAGAATTACTAGAATAGATACTCTAGATCTTCAAGTTCTACATAGGTTTAGACGAGATAGAGAAGAATTCTGCGCCGTGCTCGGAATTCGGATCTTCATCATCGAATTGTATTATCTTGGTATTCATTCTTTAGACTTTATTCTAAATATCATTATGTTTCTATTTATTATGTTCCTAGTTTATTCTAGTTCTACATTTGATATGGTTATGATTGGTAATAGTTTATGTATATGTTTGCAAAGCGCTTAGCTCTCTTCCTTCTGGGGGTTAGGTGGTAGATTTCATGTAAGCATGGTGCTTAGATGCCGTTTCGCAAATGCACCCTATTGGTGCGGGTCGTGGGTAGATCGCGATGACAGTTCCGTTGAGTCCTCGTATTCCATCCGTTGGTAGGTCTAGCAGAACCAAAGTTGCGTAGTAAGTCCTGCTATGTCTTGGCTTGTTATAGCAATGATCCTTATACATAGATGAAAAGTCTTTTGTGTTTGTATATGATAGTGTAGAGTTGAGTAGATGAATGACTTAGTAGATTAGAACCTACATAGGATTTATATTTCTTGCACTAATCAGATGTCAACCTACCTTTGTGAGTAGTCTATATCTAATCTACGTGTGATTTATACCTTTGAGCTTATTACTTTATATTCCCTTATTTATCATGGTTCCTACGCAAAGTATGTGACATGTAATCAATCACTCATAAAGTAGTCTTGTTTAGCAAGTTCATCTCATTGTTTAAGTCCGTAGTTCTTCCTTTGAGCTAAATATAAATAATCTATACCGGAATACTTCCCGGTAAAATGCTACGATGGTGTATTATCTGTTCGCTTGATCCCATATTTTATATATTAGAGGAGCAAGCTTTTCTATACCAACACTTAAGGCGCCATGCTAGGGATGACAACTTAGCGTAGTGGTGTTAGAGTGCCCACGTAGTCCCGAGCTCCGAGATGAGGTGGAACACGTTATGTCGTGTCTAAAAAGAAGACAATTGATCATTATATCATGCTTTATGTGTTTCCAACCACTCTTTGAGTGAGACCAAAGACGGAGCCAAATTTCATTTGGGTCGGTCGGTTTGAACTATGCCATAACTTTGTCATGATTAAGTTAAGATAGCTTTGCTATTTAACTCGGTCAAATATGGCCGTGAGACCATGGTTTTGAATCTAAACTCCATGAAAATAGCTTTGCTATTTGTGTGCCCGAATAACCCGGTATCATTGGCGAAAAAATCCCGGCTCGAGTTGTCGGATTGTGTGGGTTGAAATATGGATGCTATACGTGCTTACACGCCAACCTTTGTTACGGGTTGAAACGCTCTTCGAGTTGTTAAGCCGCAAGAGAAAATTTAGTATGAGTGAATGTTTTGATGAGGTATGCTGAATCGTATTGATTTGATATAATCTATGACACGAAGTTGTATCAGGATGTATTATTTAAGAATGGTCTTGGTAATCGCCTCTCCTTAGAGTTAATCAGTCCTCAGGTGTGTAGATGACCTATAGTGAATAGCGCGTTGCCGAATCACTTAGGGCCCTATTTCCGTTAAGGCGACCATCCTGTGTTGTATAAGCTTGGAGCTTTTGTGAACACGTAGCGGGATTGGATCGAGATGTTGCATGCCGATTGTTTTTGGTTGGAGGGTGACGTACTTGGCCATTTGGTACAAAGAAAAGAGGATGTTTTTAGCTTTGTAAATATGTGTTGAACGTACTTTGAAGTAGTTCATGTAAAGAAATCTTTTGTGAAAAAAGATTGGTGAGGGCATGTATGTTAGGTTAGGAGAGCACTTATCTCCAGATTTTCTTTGTCATGGAGCCACCGTCTTCCCGTGGTGGATTTGGATCATGCCTTTGTTCCCCGAAGAATGGTCATGTGGTGTGTAAGATTTATCATGCGAAGGCTAAGTTATGCTTCTTATAGAATTAAAAGAAAAAATTGCCAAAAAGCAACACTAGTCTCTTTCTCATTCAAGAGCCGACCAGGCCTTAGGGATTAGATGATCCTAAACAAACAAAGCACGGTGCGGAGTGTTTGGAGCCCTTTTTCCTTTGGGGAGCGACCGGCTGGCGCACTCGTGTTGTTGGAGTTGCGTGGTCGTTAACACGTAGCGGTGGGACCGGAGAGACACGTGCATTCCCGGTTTGCTTCGTGTTTGAGGTAAGAAATTTGTGAAAAACGGTTTCCAAAGTGTGGTCTTTTGAAATGGATGGATAAATAAAATAGAAAATTTATTAGAGATATTGGATACTTATCTTTCGTCCATCGTGTCACGTCGTGACGCCTCGTGAGCGAAAGAATATCTAGACCCCATGCAACCGTACATCAGCAACCGCCCCCGCACGTCCTTCTCGTATGCACCTTTGGACTCGATTAGCTCCAATTCTCTTTTTTGGGCGTGATTGAGATGTCGCTGACTCAATCGCTCCAACTCTGGCAATGGAGTCAACGAGCACGAGGGGGCTCCCGAGGTTAAGGAACGTATAAATGCTCGTCGTTTTTGGTGGAGCGGTTTTCGTCGTGCTCTCGGGGGACGAGAGGGCCGCGGGTTTTGGGATTACCCACGATCCCATGGGTTGCCTTCTCGAATCCTCCAATCTCTTCTATAAATTGGCGCCGTGGCCGAGAACTTCTCTATCCGGGCAGCCGCATTTTCTGCCCTTGCCCTCTCCTTCGCCCTCCAAATTTAGGGTTTTAGATTGCATTCACTGTCAGCCATCTAGATGGACCGCCGCTTGGCGGTAAGCGCCCCGGCGGGGGAGGAGGAGTGCCGTGAACTCCCTCGAGGTGAGGCCGGAGGAGGTGAGCTTGGATTGAGTTTTTCCTTGATTAATCTCAGTTTTCTTCTTTTGGTGTAACCGCATTTTCTGTTCACAATGTAGGTACACCCTCCCCGACCATTGGAGGTGCGGCAGGCACCTCGCCGCGGGCGCCACCGAGGCGCAGGAGGGCGGCGGAGGCCGCTGGATGTGCCGAGGCTGCGACCCCGAGCGAGTGGCTCGGGTCGTGGGGCGGATCTGCCGCTCTTGCGGCAAGCGTGCGGCTCCTGCGCAATGAGGAGGCGGGCAAGGAAAAGCGGCGTGGCCGCCGTGTCTCACGCGCGTTCGGCGAGCAACGTTTAGCGAATCCCCGCGGCCGGTCAAGCTGTAGGGCGGAGATGGAGCACGTCCGGGATCTCTGTGCGAGGCCACCAAGCAACGTGGCAGGCGGAGGCGAACGCCACCTCGTTCTCGCTCTCCTCCGCCCGTGGAGGAGCGGAGGCGGAGAAGCGAAGGCCGCCGACCGGCTGAGAGAACGCCGCCGGGTCAATGAGGCGGCGGACCATGGGCTGGGCCCGCAAGGTCCAAGTGGATCGCCCCTCGCAGCCGTGAGGCAGCGACATCGTGGTCGGCGGCACGAGTTCTCCGTTGTTCATATGCCCCGAGTTGTTCTCGTCTTAGCATTTTAATTTTTTACTCGTTTTTGCGTAGCCCACGGAGCAACAGAGCTCGGTGGGGCCATGCGGCGGCGATGCGGTGAACGCCAAGGGCGGGCATGTCATCGCGCGTCGCGGCGATCCCCGGCCAAGTGGCCGCGGTGGCGGTTCATGGCGTTCGTCTTGGTGCTCGCCGCTATGCCACCGGGACGCCATCTCGGTGCTGATGTCGTGGCATGGAGTTGGCGGTGGCGGCGCATGACGCCATGGTAGAGGGCGGCGCCGTAAGTTCACCGGGCAGCGGAGACCGTCGTCGCGCGACTCTGTCGACTGGTGGTCGGCGGCTTTTCGGGGATGACTAGATTGCTTAGATGCAAAGAGTCCCCCGTTTGTAAAAATTTTTATATTTTTAATGAAAGAATTGATCTTTTGAGATGTGTCTTGTGCCGGAATCCTTCGAGATTCCTTTTATTTATCTCTTTATTTTGACTCGTTTTATGACTTTGTCATGTTTATGCCGTAGGATTTTGTTTTAGGATTTGAATCCTCTGCTTAGAGAATGTCAGAAGCATCGATCGGAGATGATTTTCCTTTGAATGACAAGAAAAATTCATGTGCTCAAGTGTTTGGCACGAAGAACTTGATTTCTCATTAGAAAGTCGTACACATTAGATTGCGTTTGTCATTAGAATGACTTACAACGATGTGTGTACAGCAATACGTAACTGAACGAAGTGCAACAACGTTCTTATTCTCGGAGGGCGGCGGCAAACCGCCCTTCCCTCCCTTTCCTCCTCGCTCCCTCCTTCAAATTCCCTGTTACGTATTGCACCCCTCGGCCGCAGCCACCCTCGCTCGCGTCTCTCCCCCGCTCGGTACCGCTGGGAAGAGGAGCCAACGCGGGTGTACGGAGCGGGAAGTGGGACGTGGCGCGGAGTGGCAACGAGAGCGGCCGAGACGGCGAAGAACCCTGCGCAGAGAGAGAGACCCTAGAGTGATCTCCTCCATGAGAGGTCGCCGCGAACCTCGTGCAGGTCGGGAACGGCCTCGTCGAACGATCAACGACTTGATGTGGGCGTAGGCCGCCGACCCCGCGGAGAGTCGGGACGAGGGCGCGGTCCTCCACGGCGCCCGAGGTCGCCGGGGAGTCCGCCATCGCTCATCTTGCGGCGATTCCCCAACCCCAAGGTCACCCCGCCGAAGGCGCGGAAGCGTACGTCGAGCGGGCAGTGGCCCGGCCTCCGCATTGTCTCGAACCGGGCCTCAAGTGCCATCCAGCTCGGCGAGCAGAGTGGTGTTGCGGAGCATGTCCCGGAGCTCTGAGTTGACCGTGTTGAGGATCCAGGAGAGACGAGGCCGTCGAGGCGGAGCCACGACGAAGTCTCGGTCCCGCCGGTGGCTCGCCGAGGACGTGGTCGTCCGCGTAGCGGCGGAGGACGAAGGACCATCCGGTCCCTCCAGCGGCGTAGGCGGTCGACGCAGTGGTCGAGGACGACCCGGATGAGGAGCCCGATGTTCGGACTTCACTGTAGTGAGCCGCGGACGGTGGGTCGGCCACCGTGCCGCCGTGGGGCGGAGTGCCGCGCCCTCGACCAAGTCATCGAGGAAGCCCCGGTGGCAAAGGCAGCAGCTCGCGCAGCGGAGCCGCTCCGCTCGGCAATCCGGCGCGCGAGTGTCGTTGGCTCCCGCCCGCGCCGCCAGCGAGGGCAACCCCACGGACACGCTCGCCCCCTGTCAGTCATGAATCTATATAAAGATTTGGTCGAGAAGGACTTGTTAGAATTACTATCTTGCCATTCATGGTAACCCTAGAGGGGTATATAGTATTATACATGGGCCTCATGGGCTTTGCCTCATGGGCCTATACTCCAACACTCCCCGTTAGCCCGAACTACCGGCGCAGCGTGAGTTTCAAGACTCGGACATCTAAAAGAAAGAGCACACACACATACATGCCCCCCCACACAACTAGCCACCGGTGATGTTGAGGCCGGAGCGGAAGTCGGTGAAGGTCGACAACGGGAGGCCCTTGGTGAAGATGTCGGCGAACCGGGAGGTGGTCGATACGAAGGACCCGCCTCCGCCGTTGGCCACCCGATCACGGACGAAGTGAAGGTCAATCTCCACATGCTTCGTGCGCGGCGCTCGAACGGGCTTGGTGGAGAGGTAGACCGCGCCGCGACGTTGTCGCGAGAGACGAGCGTGGCCGGCGAAGGGCTATGGAGCTCGGCCGCAGGCCGCCGAGCCAAGAAGCCTCGGCCACACCATTGGCGACGGCGCGGTACTCGGACTCGGCACTGAGCGGGAGGCCACCTGGGCGCTTGGAGGACCGACACCGGTTGCCTCCGAGGAAGACGGCATAGCCGAGGCGTGGACCATCGAGTGTCCGGACGGCCGCCTGATCGGCGTCGGTGTAGACGCATCATCTCGTAGAGGAGGACCGTCGGTGCGGAGGGCCGAGTCCATAATCGCGGTCGCGGAGGTACTCGAGGAGACGCTTGAGAGCAAGGAGATGAGGCTCCCGAGGATCATGCATATGAAGGCACAACCGCCGAACGGCATAGGTGATGTCGGTAGCCGAGTGAAGGTGAATGCGAAGAGCACCCGCCAAGAAAGGCGCGGTATGCCGTAGGATCGATCCACGGGGCCTCCGCCTCGACAGCTTGCTCGAGTGTCAACCGGAGTGGCGCGGGGTTGCACCGTCATCCCAGCCCGCTCCGAGTATGTCCAGAGTATACCGACGCGGTGAAGAAGAAGCCCAAATGGATGAGGCTCAAGAAGTGACCCCAAGAAAGTGGTGAAGTACACCCGGATCCTTCATCGCAAACTCCCGCCGAAGAGGTGATGATCCGGCGAAGAAGTGACTCCACTGGAGGCACACGTGAGGACAATGTCATCCACATAGAGCAGATATACGTGCAGATCCTCGGCCCCATGGTGATAGATGTACGGGGACGTGTCCGACCCGGCCGCCACAAAACCCGTGGTCGGAGGAAAGGAAGCGGCAAACCCGTGGTTCCAGTCCGGGCCTCGCTTGAGGCCATATAGAGACTTGTTGAGCCGGCAGACCATCTCGAGCCGGAGAGTCCACAAACCCAGTGGCCGACCGCAAGAACCGTCTCGAGAAGCCCCATACGGAAAGCATTCTTGACATCCGGCTAGTGCACGGGCCAAGAGCGGGTGAGCCGTGAGAAAGACGGTGCGGACAAAGAGCGAGCTTCACCACCGACTGAAGGTCTCATCATAGTCAACCCCGGGCCCGAGTGAAACCCGGAGTACCCACCGAGCCTTGTACCTCTCAAGTGTACCATCGCCCGACGTTTGTGGGTCCGGATCCACTTGCCGGTGACGACGCCGGCACCTCGCGGACGGGGCACCCGTCCCAGTGTCCGGTTGGCGAGGAGGGCCGCGTACTCCTCTTCCATCGCACGGCGCCGGGGGTCCGCCCGGCCTCGCGGACGGAAGAGGGTATCGGAGAGATCCCCGTCTCGCCGACGGTGGCGGAGAGGGCCTGCGGGCGGGGCGCCCGCCGTCACCATAGGGTGAATGTGACGAGGGTCCCGGTCTGCGGCGGCGGTGGGTGGTAGACCGGCGTGGTGACACGGGCACCCGTCCCGGTCGAGCGGCGATGGTGTCCCCGGTGGAGAGAGGACATCACCGGCAAGTGCAGGGTGACTCCCCCGAAGAAGGGATCACCGTCGGAGCGCGGTGAGTGGTGGCTCGAGGCCGGCACGACGGTGGTAGACGTGCACCGGGCCGGGCGAAGCGAGCGGTGGAACCCGAGGCGGCGCTGCGTGGCGCCCCGAGGCAGCCCGAGGGCGGCTCCGGCCCGCTCCCCCACTCGGCCCTCCATGGTCGAGTAGGGAGCGGGCCGGGAGAGACACCGGCCGCCGGGGAGCCGGGGCACGACTCCGGCGAGAGTACGGTCTTCGGGAGTACCCGCGGAGACAAGCGGAAAGGTGGCTCGACCACCGCGTCCAATGGAAACACAGAGAAAATGTCAAGCTCCCGTGAGTGGAAGTGGTAGGAGGAGGGGTGGAGAAGGGGAAAACCGACTCATCGAACACCACATGGCGAGATGAGAACCCGAGAGGTGAGATCATAACACCGGTACCCTTGTGATCTCGGGGAGTACCCGAGGAAGACACACAAGGTGGACCGAGGAGCCGGCTTGTGGGGACGGTGGCGGTAGTGTTCGGGTAAGACGCACACCCGAAGATGCTAAGGTGATCGCACCAGGTGGGTACGGAAGAGAGCGTGGTGTGGTGTAGAGCCGGACAGCGCGGAAGGTAGGCGGTTGAGAAGGTATGTGGTGGTGTGCGGCACTCACCCGAGCGAGCGGCGAGGCCTGGAGAAGAAGCGTGCGCATGGTGTCGTTGATGGTGCGAATCATGCGCTCACCTTGCCGTTCGAGAGGAGGTGTACGGGCAAGACATGCAGAATCGGACACCGTGAGAGGAAGAACGCACGCGATGTGGAGTTATCAAACTCACGACCATTGTCACACCGGACGGCCTTGATGGTGAGGCCGAACGTGAGACACCCAAGCGAAGAAGTGGTGAATCGCGTAAAAGCATCGACTTCGCACGCAAGGAAAGGTCCATAAGTAATGAGAAAAATCATCAACCATCACAAGATAGTATTTATAGCCAAAAATACCGAGGCACAGCGATGTCCACAAGTCGCAAAGTGTACAAGATCAAAATGGTGAGCCGCATGAGAAAAGGAACTAGAAAAAGGAAGACGAACATGACGGCCCAACCGGCACGCATGACACAACCGGCTCATCATGAACTCGAGTACAACGAATGTCCGAGCTATGACTAAGCGCATCGTGGCATCACGTCCGGGTGTCCGAGACGCCGGTGCCAAATAGAAGAAGTAGTGGTGGCGAGGGCAGCTGACGAAGAAGGCGAAGAAGCCGGAAAGCGGAGAGTGTAAAGGGGGCCCCGAGCTGTCACATCGGAGCGAGAGGACGCCGGTAGCCAAATCCTTCACAAGAAGACCGAGAAGAGTCAAACTCCACGTAACAAGAGTTGTCACCTGTAAACGACGAATAGAAAGAAGATTGTGGACCATCTTGGGTGCAACAAGAACATCGAAGGCGAAAGAGCCATGGGCACCGGCGGTACCCACGTACGTGACGGAAGACACGAGCCATTTGCAACCATGATGGACGAAGGGTATGAGGAAGAGGGAGGAGAGGGCGGAGGGAGAATTACTATCTTGCCATTCATGGTAACCCTAGAGGGGTATATAGTATTATACATGGGCCTCATGGGATTTGCCTCATGGGCCTATACTCCAACAGGACTTACTGTTATTCAAAGCCCAAACCACCCCATCAGCTTTGTTATCAGTTAGTGCTTGGTCTCTTAAAAGATGAAGGAGACTAAGCCAACTATCATATTGCTGAGCACTCAGTGATCTTCTAAAATCCACTAGCCAGTCCCCCTCTGCCCAGCAATCTGCTACAGAACAGTTCTTATCCCCAGCAATTTTATACAGGTCATCATATAAGAATTTCAGGGGAACATTGGCAGCCCAGCAGTCTTTCCAGAACCTGCATAGGTTTCCATCCCCACTTTAAACAGTACTTGTTCGTTTATGATGTGCCATCCTTTGATGTTGTCATTTCTTCTGCAAGTCTGGTCTTTCTTGGTATTGTAACTAACCTTCTTGAAAAATACGAGCTCAGACACATTCTTAAAAAAATAATTCATACAAAATTGGCACCATGGCAGAATGAAGGAAACAGGGTATTCTGTAGCATACCTTCAAAAAAATCTCAGCTGGTGGATTATTCGTTTCTCAACAGTCAACACACGGTGGACCTAGGCTATCCAACCTAATTGCCATCTTAGCGGCGTTTCCTCCTCTATCCCATTGTTATTGAAACTTGCTATTGGAAATTTAGTTTGAAGACTGTATTTAATATTATTTGGTCTCACTAAACCACTATTATCAGTCCTTTATATCTTAGCTTGTTGAAACTCAGAAGACTTGATGCATGGGGTTGGGGAGCTGCTGATTAGTGAACTGTTTTAAGAATTTCCTCTTCTCTTTAGTGTATGAATGAAGCTGGAGTGGACGGGGCTCTCATTGTTCAACCTCTTAATCATATGTTTGATCATTCTTTGACAACTAGGTAAGATTTTTTTTTTCTTGCACTGATCCAATCAGAGACTACCAGAACGAGTCATATGACTATATCAGTAATTTATTTCATTTTTGATTTTTCTCTGTAGCGTGGTGAAGAAATACCCATCCAAGTTCATTGGTTGCTGCCTTGCTAATCCTGCAGATGATGGGAGTGGGATTAAATTGCTTGAACACCTGATTGTAGAAGTAACCTCTTGGAATTTTCTTCTAACACAACAGGAATATATGATCCATTCTGCTATTTTCTAATACCCTTCGCTTATCACCAGGAAAAATACCGTGCTGTGAGGTTCAACCCAAACTTATGGCCATCTGGTCAAAAGGTTTGTAAATAGGAAAATGCGCAACATTATTCCTCTACTTATTAATTGGGATTGATGATCACTGTGGCCTGAAGGAAAAAAAAATGTTTCAAATAAGCAGATGACCAATGAGGTCGGAAGGTCATTATTTTCGAAGGCAGGAGAACTTGGAGCGCCAGTTGCAATAGTGACAATGAAGGTAAAAGATGTATCC
Source organism: Themeda triandra (assembly GCA_018135685.1). Taxonomy (NCBI): domain Eukaryota; kingdom Viridiplantae; phylum Streptophyta; class Magnoliopsida; order Poales; family Poaceae; genus Themeda; species Themeda triandra. Next base: position 232,001 of record JAENPR010000923.1, on the reverse strand, counting down.
GCAGTTACATAAGAGTTTGAGATTCTGACAAAAAATAATAATTGAGCAATATGTTCACATCCTTAAGAGAAAGGGTTCGCATTTGGACAAAGGGTTAATACATATTGTCAGGTTGTGCCACTAGAGCTAAAAGAAATGAGGAAATCAAAACCAGAGAAATGCAAATTCTTAGCCATGTTAATTATACAAAGTTACTGGCTAGATGAGTTTATGAGAACCCATCTGCATCTTTTTTTTTTTTGCAAAAAAAAAGCATGAATGGACTCCTTTAATGTAAAGTAACAGGGATTTACTATGCTCTTTGTTACTGAGTTTATATTACTATTCTTTGTTCTTGTGTATGTAGGGAATTGATCCATATATTCAAGAAATAGAGGAGCTGTGTAGGGATTATCCTGCAACTACTGTTATTCTTGATCATATGGGTTTCTGCAAGCCACCAATGTAAGCTTTTGTTTTCGCTAGTTCATAGTTCGCAGGAATGTATTCATATAAAGATATGACCTGTAGTAGCTTATGTGTTGCATTGACGTACAGGAACGATGAAGAAGAGAAGACACTCTCTTCATTTCTAAACTTATCCAGATTCCCACAGGTAATGTATGAAATTTTCGTATTTGTCTATTAGCAGATGAGCATGATCATGAAGAATATCATTCCTTGTACAAGCAAGCCATTTTCAGTATTAGCTGACATAGCACTCTCAGGTTTTGCTTTCAGAGATCATGGGACAGTAACATTATTTTGTGAGAGCAGTACCTGACCTGATTTTATTGTCAAGTACTTGCATCAAGAATAGAGCTGACCCCTGGTGCCAGATTGTAGCTCTGTCACAATTTTTGTCATTCTAGCCAATCTCAAACAAAATAAGGAGCATTAAAGAAGGAAAAGTATTCCTTCACTAAATACATCATTGTCCTTAATGGCTTCCATACCCATGGGCTGGTGCATTTGGCTAGGGGGATGTGATCAGGTGTTGCGGTTACATTCATTATTTAATGGTTGGGAGTTATAAAACTTGATCTGCAGGGGAGGGGAGGGAGTTAATGATGCTTTAGTAATTTGAGAAAAAAAAATAGAATGGCAAATATTGTGAAACGGATTGCCAGGGAGTAGTGCACTTCTACTTCTAACGCCATGATGCATTACTTCAACAGGTTTATGTCAAATACAGTGCTCTTTTCCGCATCACAAGAGAGGCATATCCATATGAAGACACTGCTCAGATTCTTTCCCGTGCGATATCTCACTTTGGAGCCAATCGAATAATGTGGGGAAGGTGAATTCACAGATCCACTGATAGTTTGAGTTGATCATACATATTTAACAGTGCATGTTTGTGGAAAACAAGTGTTGAATCACCACATAAACCCCAGCAGCAATTACATACTCAATGCTCCTCATTGAAAGTAAAAGACATCTAATATTGAATATAGAAACAGTATAAATATAAACCCTTCATCCTCTGGTACGAACATTATTGCTATGTATTAATTATGCTCTGAACATGTCTGCAGTGACTTTCCCTATGTTGTTCCTGAATGTGGCTACAAAGGAGGAAGGGAGGCGATTTCTCTTGTCGCGGGCAAGATACCTGTTTCCCAATCAGATTTGGAATGGATCTTGGGAAAAACAATAAGCCAACTATTCCAAGGTGCATGGGTTACTCCATGATCACCGACATTGTATAACAGAGCAATTGTATCAAGAGGAACATTTGTCCAGTTTTCCAGTTTTACATGTATCACTGACACGAATAAGCCTATAATCTACACCAGGCTGCTTGGATGTTGGCATGGATACTCTCTAAGCCATTATGGGTGTTTGGTTTCCTGGCCGTGATATGGTCCTGGGACAGCATTGGCAGCTCCATTTGCTGGATCTTTTAGGCACTAGAAAGTGCTTCCACGGGAGACAGATGGACTTTGAGTCATAGATGGAGAAGAGCCCTTAGATGATGAAGAGTGATTCCTAGCCCTTATTCGAGCGATGACTATGACCCGTGAACGATACCTTTGTCTTTGGTGCTTGAGTTGTCCTCCCAAAGGTGTGCTTGGTTTTGAAAATGACATATGAAGCGGTATCTTTAGCAAAGCCCATCCGGCATCCCCCTTTACTGATGAACCACCTCTGTTAATTGATGAATTTCGGAGGCAGTTGTATTAGGACGCTCGCATGCATTTTCTTGGAACTCCCCTACCATCTACAGAGGTGGCTGTTTGGTGTGCCCGTCTCCATTAATGTTTTGGCTTATCTCGCAAAATCATTGTTGTAGTAGTGAGCTTTGCTCTTCATCTTAGCAAAAGGTTAGTTCACTAGTTGTCTACTTTTTCAATTACATAAGCTCAACATAGGACATTCAAAATCTCCCCCGTTTTGATAATGGAACACTTAGCAAAAGGTTAGTCCACTAGTTGTCTACTTGTCTCAAACACATAAATTGAACATAGGACTTTCAGTCTTCTCCGTTTTGGTAATAGATGACAACCCTCATAAAGATAGGAATTAATTTGAAATTCCAAGCTAGCACTTCACACAAGTGTAAATTGCTTATCGGGGATCTTGTGTTGCTTATCGAACATGAAGACCACTTGGAAAGATTTGGATAAGTATCACAAGATATATCCAACTGTGCTATTGTTTGGATTAAAGCTTGCACATATGCTAGATATCAATTGTGGGAGAATTAACACTACTTAGTGATGCTAAGGTGTATAGGATAAACCTTTGTAGCATATAACCATATGGAAATGTGGATACCACTTGAAAGTCATCTTTTCTTTTGAGCTTCATCCTTATTAGCATCATGGTTAGCTAGACATCAAATACACTAGAAACCCTGTGAGATCAGCAATATATGCAAGTTCTCTATACCACTTGAGAAAACAACTAAGCACTATAAGGTCTACCACTTGGAACACCTACACATGCTAGTTTTGAATTCATCAACCAATCCTATATCTAGGAGATCAACATACAAGCAAGAGAGATACCACGCGTGATTAATCTAACCCTAACAAATGCAAACGCAAACACACGTATGTTTTACACAACACAAATGCAACAATCAAGTGTTCATGAGTTTGCTCTCCCTACTTTTGTGCTTCAAATTTTGAACCCCTCTTTTCTTTTGATCCCTTCTCCCCATCTCGATGTATATTTGTTCCACTTATCTCCCCATTCCTTCTTTGTGTCCACTCCTCTCCCCCTTTTTCATCAATTTCCATAAAGGATGACACGTTTGAAGTGGAAATCTTGTTGCTCTAGGATGGACATCACTTGAATCTTGGGAGATACCATATTTGATTGAGATGATCACTTAAAGTTAAGGATCATTTAAGTCGCCTTTAGATTGTTTTCATGAACTTCTTTCTCGTTGGCTTGAACTTGTCAACTTGCTAAGCATCTAACTTGGTTTGAACATTCTTCAAGCTTCTTCACATGCCCTTAATCATTTATCTCTTGTCAAAGTTGAGTTAAAAATGTGTATGGCTCACCAACTAGATCAAACACTAGGTTCACCTAAGGCCGGACGAAAAACTCGAAACTCGCTAGCTCGCTCGACTCGCTCGTTAATGGCTCGCTCGAACTCGACTCGTTTTATAACAAGCCAGCCGATTTAAAACGAGCCACTCGATTTATAACGAGCTAGCTCGAGCTAGCTCCTTGAGCTGCTCGTTAGCTCCGAACGAGCCAGGAATTAACAAGCCAAACACCTAAATCTAGCTTGGGCTATCTTGCTGGAAAAGTATTGGTCGTGCCTCGGATCGCTATCTTGCTTTTGGTGTTTTATATATATTACCTACAAAGTCAAAACTTGATCAGTCTATATAGACTACGACTTAGCTTATTTATTTTGCTTTGTTCTTAGATTATGTGTGGTCATATGGATGATATGTAAACTGTATGGACTAATGGTCATGGTGGACTAATCGATGGATGGATTATCTATAAGTATTTTATATAATTGTGTTCTTGCTTTGATAATTTCCCTAAAAATGTGTTTTTGTGATCTAGCTCGCGAGCCAAACGAAATGGCTCGAAGTTTCTTAACGAAAGCCGAGCCGAGCTGCTCTTCCAGCTCGTTTGCTTAACGAGCCGAGTCGAGCCAGCTTGCTAACGAGCCGAGCTCTAACGAGCCGAGCTGGCTCGTTAGCCAGGCCTAGGTTCACCTGCTCATGAACAAGCCATACACTATCACTAGTAGCTCTACAAGAGAACCTTCTACGACGTTCTATTGCAAAGAGTGAAAAATTATGGCGTATTTCATAATTTGCGACGAATGCACGACGAAAATGCATTTGTGGCCTATTACCTGTATCTAAATGTGTTCCGCAACAATATTAATATTATTGTTGAAATTTTGTGATGTTCATATATACTTGCGTCATTGGTCTACGATGTTTGATTTTCGTGTTATCAAGTGGAGAAAACATCGCAAAAAGATTGACCACAGATGATTACATGTACCACATACAAGAAAAAAATAGTCGTAAAGCATTGTTGTAATATGATGCGGCAGGATATGACATGGCACATTATTGCATCTCACAATACACATTAAAGTCCACTAAACAAGATATAACCCACTGTAGCATTGCAGATAGAAATCAAATGACAATGATCAAGGAAATTTAAAGTACTCACATTCATTACATCATAGATCCATCACAGTTACATGTTCAAATAATTTCACATGTCAAACTCAACCCAAAATACATTAAACTCATGTCCAAGTCACTATGACATCCTTATAAGTCAAACATATTTCTACAATATATGAACGTAAGGAATGTAAAACCTATGACAGTCACAAAAAAAAAAAAAAAGAATGTAAAACCTATGACATGCTTAACATAGCCCATAGGTTTCTTGGGTGGTTTGCTTTCCTTCGTGTTCCCTTGTTATTAAACAGCTTTACGTTGACACGCTACAAAACCGCTATAGTACGGTAATATTAAGTACACAGTTTTTTCAATGAGGTTTCTCCTTGGTTGATTTGATTCTCAAAACACGCTAAAACGAGTTTCATGGAGGAGTGTTTGTTTAGAATTTTTTTATTTTTATTTTTTTGAAAAGAGACATTAACCTCAGCTTTTAAGAAAGCAACTGTCACGAGTTTACCAGAAAGAGCAAAATAAAGCAACTACCCCTCCTTTGAGCCAAGGCCTAACATAAGCTCGATTACAGTTCAACAATATCAGATTGAGCACTACATTCGGCTTGAAGTTCCTAAGCCAGTTGACGACCGAATCCTGAAGAACTTCACACGCTCCTGGTCTTCCTCCTTCATCTTGACACACCACTTCTGCAGCAAAGATAGCGCAATGTAGATCACGTCAGTTGGTGCATTCGGGAACTTCCTCTCTATCGCCATCTTGTTTCTAGTAGCCCAAAGAGCCCCACGCAAAACCTGCAATGTCATTTTTAGCAATATCAGATTTTCGCCATCTTGTTGTTAGAGTAATTGGGCTTAGGCCCATGTTTTATTCTAATAAACCTAAAAGGCCCACAATTAGTGTTAGGTGAAAAAGTGATTAGTACCAAATGGCCTATTCACTAATGAGGCACTCAACTTAAATAGTGAGTTATGGGATGCTCACATAGAGAAGTTGAGGAGGAGAAAAGAGGATCCACGCGCGCGTGCGCGTGTGCGTCGCAACGCGCCGGGCCGTGGCCGGGTGGTTTGGGCCATGTTTTGCCACTCGGTCCAACTCCGCCAGGGAACTCTAACGGCTAACGGGAAACCCTAGCCGCCGCCAGCCAACTCCCAACTCCCAACCAGCTTGTCCAAGTTCATCCTCCCGGACAGGGCGTAACGGGAAGGAGCGGGCCAACTCCCAACTCCCAACCAGCTTGTCCAGGTTCATCCTCCCCGGACAGGCGTAAATCGGAAGGAGCGGGCGGGCGGGCCTATATAAAGGGACCTTGTCCGGACACTAGAGGCACACCTTCTCTCGCACATCTCTTCTCCAGCCACCACCTCTTTTTCGAGCTCGAGCCGCTCTGGCCGCATCTCCGACTAGGAGCCTCCGCGCACGGAGCTCTCTCGGTGAGCAGGCCTCCGGAACTTCTTCCCGTCAAGCGTACATTCGCCGGGTAGGCGGGAAATTAAGTTTTTGGGGAGCGTCTCCCAGCGCGACGCTCCGTCAACGTGCCCGTGACAAGGTCTCGGTGCCGGTGGATCCGATAACAATACCACCGCCCCTGGCAGCGGGAGCGGTGGTAACGGCAACGATGGTGGTTCACTGTCCGCGGGTACCGGAAGTGCCACGCTAGGGTATAAGCCTGTTGTGCTTCATATTGTTGCTACCGTTTTGCTGTGTATCCCGTCTTGTGCTAGGGTACCGTAGCTATGAAGCATGCCGCTTGCATAATACTTATGTTAGTATATTGCTTATCGAATTTATGGATTAATGCATGGTGTAAAATGATTAAATATCCAATACGTTTGGTTAGAAAGATTAGTAGTAGATCAGTTTTTAAGAATATGAAGTGTGCAGCTCTGCCAAACACTCCTTTAGTAGCACGTACCTGTGGTTATAGTCTACGTTTTTTTGTGTACAGTTTTTCCTTGAAATTAATGATTAGTATCTATATTTGTAGGACACATATATTAATACCCAAATTAAAACCATGTAGCACTGGCAACAGCAGTCCACGCGCAAACAACGTGACACCCCAACATTCTATATACTTCCCGTCTAAGTAATATAAGCATGAGGCCGGGGAGAATGGGAGGAGACCGGAGGGACGACCGCTGACGACCCCACTGTCCAGCGTCAGCGACGACTATTGGGAGACGGAGACCAAGCCCTACTACAGCAGCCGCAACAAGCGCGACCCCGACCCGCCATGCAGCAGCAGCCGCCGGGCTCCTACCTCGCCGCTGCTGGAACCGGAATGCCGCCGTCGCAGGGATCCGGGCGTAGTCTCGTCTCGTCGGAGACGGCGCAGGCGGAGGCGGCGAGGACGCGCGCGGCGGAACAGATGGCGTTTGAGGACGCGTGGAAGGCCCTAAACCCGGACTTCAGGACGCCCTTCGCCTCCGTCGAGGACGCCGTCAGCAGGTGCGTGCGCGCGTTCGATCTTCTCCCCTCTCTCTCTTCGGAGTCTCGGCCGCTGTCGTTCGTGTTAGCGTTACCACCCTTTCCATACGCGTTTAGAGCGTCGTGTGCGTATTTGCTACATACGCACGGTTCATTCCGCTTGGATTTTTCACCGAAATGCGCGTTAGGATGTTTTGGGGGTTAGCTCGTCTCGTCAGGGAACAGTGAACGCGCGGTTCATTTCGTGGCCTGATTTGGTTCCATGGCTTGCGATTTGTTCTCTAGGATATGGTGCGACGAGTTTGATCTGTTCTAGGAAAAGAGTTGCATGATCCCTGGCGTGGCACTGTTTGACTGGGGCAAGAATTAAACAAGAGTTATCTATGTGCAATACTGGAATAGCATGTGATGATTCTGTTGGATTTGGGTGGATTAATTTTAGTATGATAAACATGGAACACAATTACACCCTGTCCAAGAATTAATTTTTTGGATTTCTTTCACGATTCCGACAGAATATCTTGTTCTTAAGTGACAGATTTGTAGGGACAGATGTATAATTATTTGGATTTCTCTTTCATTGTTCCTGACAAAAATATCATGTTCTTATTAAGTGACAGGTTTGTAGGGACAATGTTTGAGTGATATCGATATATTGAAAACTACAATTACAAACTCTGTTACCTATTAGAATATATTAGCTAGCCTTTCATAATTAATTTTTTAATAATCAACATTACAGGCATGCATCTGAATCCAACTTTTTATTTGACCTGAGTAAAATTACTCTTGTTAGTTCATCTTTTTTTCAGTTAATTTTTTTATATCAGTTGCGACTACTGAATGTCAGTTATACGGTGGTTAAACCTTCACTTTAAATATATACGCTCACTTGTCTCTCTCACAAATTTTCTTGGTTATTGTGTCTTAAACTTACAATTACTTCCCTTCTCTCTCCTCTCTTCTCTCCTCCACATCGCATTTGAAATTCTCTTACACCCCACCATAATACTTCGCTCTTAAGAAAGTACTGAGTGATTGATCTCTTTATTGTTCTAAGACTCTCTGCTTGTTCTTACACGGAAAACATGTTGCACACCGTTCTACAAACTCTTCCTAGATATATAGCATGATTGAATAATATTAGTTGTAATCTAGGAGTTTAGGATTTACATATATTAGTGCTTGCTCTAGATGCATCCCTGAGAAATTAAACGGTTAGTTCTGGCGATCTGTAAATGGCACCGCATAAGCTTATGCACTTGCCTAAAGAAAACAATAAGGATCATTTCGTAAAATGCATCACATATCCGTTAGCTTAGGGTTGTCATCTAGGTCCATGAACTCTCAAAGCATTTTCATGTCCTTAAACTTTTTACATTGTGCACTGTAGGTCAATAGTTGTATGGTTGCTTGGTGTTTTTTCATTGAACCCCTTCACTTTAGTAACTTTATCTCAAAATATAGCCCTTACCGAGAATAGGAGCAGGCATTGGCTTTGTCATCCACGCATGTTGATTGCTTAGCGAGCGTGAGGGTCCAGCCATGCCACCGCTAGGGGTCACCACCCTGTCCTTCACGGATCCTCTCATAGAGGAGCATGTACGCACGTTGATGCCCCGAGCAGTGCCTCCATGTGCCGCTTGTCACTCTTCATGAAGTCGTTGTGCAGCGCAACCATGAGTGCATTCTGTATCGCCTCACTCCAATATCTGAATATATGTAGATAACTTTTGCGTTATTTGTGCACTTGTGAAGCGAACCACGAGATCTATTCTGTTGTGCACGTTGGGGGCGACCCTCCTAGAACATTCCAACACGTGATCATTGATCACACGTATATCAATGCTAGTGGCAAAGCCATACTAAACGAGCTCATGTATGTTAAGTGACCTTTATTTCTTTTTTTGTGAACATGTATGTTAAGTGACTGATTCTTAAAGAAATATGTTCTGACCACAAAACAAAATAGAGCATTCGTCAGTTATTTACTTAACATACATGAGCTCGATCAGTATGGTTTGGCCACTAGCATCAACATACGTGCGATCAATGATCGCGTGTTGGAATGTTCTAGCAGGGTTGCCGGATGTGAACAACAAAATAGATCTTGTGGTTCGCTGCATAAGTGCACAATTAACGAGTTATTATGTATCTATATTCAGATAATGGAGTGAGGTGACGCAAAACGTGCTCATGGCTGTGCTGCACCACGACATGATGTAGAGCGCCAAGTAGCACATGGCAGCGCTGCTCAGGGCATCCACATGCATGCTCCTCAACAAGAGGATCTATGACTCAAAGGACAAGGTGGTGGCCTAGCGGTGGAGTTGCTGGACCCTCATGCTTGTTGAGCGATTGACGACGTGGCTGCCAAAGCCAACACCTACTCTTATTCTTCGTGAGGGCTATTTTGAGATAAAGTTATTAAAGTGAAGGGGTTGGATGAAAAATTACTAAGCAACACCTTCAATCCACAACATAAAAAGTTGACTCGGAAATGTACTTTGTGAGTTTATAAATTCATATGATATCCCTCAAGAAGTTAACGGACCTGTGGTGCATCGATATCATAATGTACTACTATTAGAACTGTTCATACGAATATCAGTCGTTGTCAAGTGTTGGCATGCTAAGCAGACACTCTAAACTGACAAACTAATAGGTTGTTCCCACCAATACCAGGCTGCTGCCCTACCACGTGTTCGCAGACTATGAAGAGGACGATGACGTTGTTGAGCCCATCAATGACTGCAGCAACAGCTTCACCACAGAGAAGTCAAGCTCCCAGAAATGGGACGATGACATGGAAGCCCAGGCGAAAGGTTTCTTCGAGCACTTCGAGAAGCAGTTGCTGACCTTCAACATCATGACTCAGCAACACGCGGCAGGATTCAACCGCACCGAGGAACTGCTCATTCTGGGGAGGTCTGTGGTCGAAGACGAGCGGCGGCAGTTGGAGCGCCTGCGCGCGGCCGTCGTGCAGCACCAGCAGCAGGGGCAGCAGGAGGCCGCGCGCGCGCGCATTGCGCTCGCGCAGGCACAGGCCGCGGGTGGAGGAGGGTGGCAGGCGGCGCCGCCGGCTGCCTCGTGGCAGCAGGCGTTGGTGGCTGCGGACGCGGCGAAGGTGGCGCCTCCCGCGGGCAGGCCATGGCACCGGCCGTCGCGGTGCAGCAGCATCAGCAGCAGGAGACGATGATGACCGCGGGCGCCTGGCAGGCGCTCGCCACGGCAGTGTCGCGCGGCGAGGGGTGTTCCAACGAGCAGGCCCTGATACAGGCCGTGATGGTGCAGCACATGCAGAGGCAGAGGCAGCAGCAGGAGGAGCTGATAGCAACGGCGTCATCACGCGGCGGCGAGGGTGCTGCATCCTTCGGGCAGGCGCTGCCGCCGGCGGCCATGGTAACACAGCTGATGCAGCAACAGAACCAGCAGCGGCAGCAGGAGATGTTGACGGCGGCGTTTCGCGGCGACGTGGCCTCCGCCGGCGAGCAGGCGGCGGTGGCGTCGGCCGTGATCATGCGGCAGATGCATCTGCTGCAGCAGCAGCAACAGCACCAGCAGGAGGTGATGTCTGCCGCCGGCGGGTGGCAGCTGGGCCTGGGCGGGCGGCAGACATACGTTGCGCCTCGCGGTGACGGCAGCTCGAGCTCTCAGGCCGCGTTGCCAGGCCCAGGACAGGGGCAGGCCAGCATTGCTTCGAGTGGGATGGCGCTGCCGTGGCATGGGAGCGCCGACGGAGGGGAGCAGTAGTGTTGCTGGGGATTTGACCGATTCGTGCGAGAAAAACCAGTCGTGTCGCTTGCATCAGTATATTGGATTATTATAATACTTAAGGAACGTAGTGTAGTAGTGTTCTTGCGAACTAAAGCTTAACTATAATCAAGTTGTTCCCCTAATTCTTTTTTTTTTTCCTTCCCGGTCGTTATTCCTCTACACAGATTACTACTTTGCGATCCTCTCTACATGTAAGACCTTCTGCACCGGGAGCCTCTAAAGCTCACGGTAAAGGCTTTACCGTTCGAAAACCCCGCAGCGGTGCCTCTAAAGCTCATGGTAAATCTTGTGTTCGGGGCTCCGAACGACACAGATGGCGGAGGTACGGATCGCCCCTCAAAACGCCCTTGTGGGTCCCGCGGGCCCCGCACGTCGTCCTCGCCATCCTCGCCCGGGGAGGACGGGCCCGCACGAGGAGCCACCGGTGGAGCTGCGCGTGCGCAGTCGAGAGAGGCCGCCGCGCCAGAGGCCGCCGGGGAGGAGGGTGCGCCGCCGGGGAGCAGCTCCTTGCCATGCCCACGGAGACAGAGCGACGGCGAGCGTCAAGGTCCCGCCCATCCCGCCTTCGGCCGCGGCAGCGTGGACGACCTCCCCGAGCCACGACAACCATGGACGCCCTCCGGGGAGGGGAAGAGGAGGAGGCATCGCCGCCGGGGGCGGTTCCAGTTCGCCACGCGCTGGTCCGCCTCACCATGGCCGCCGGTGGAGGGCCCGCCTCGCCCTCGCGCCGAGGCCCGCCGTGCACTGGTCCACCTCACCATGGCCGTCGGTGGAAGGCCCGCCTCGCCCTTGCACTAGTCTGCCTTGCCATAGCTCGCGATGGAGGACGAAGACGAGTCCGAGCCGTGTGGTGGTGGTGGTGCCGGCGAGCTGCAATAATCGAGCGCTGCCCCGCCGCCGGGAAGGTGGAGGAAGGGAGGCGAGGCTGCCTCCGCTGGGGAGGTGGATGGAGACCGGAGGGGAGATGGGAGGTGGAGGACACCGGTCGAATGGATAAGGAGGAGAGGGGAAAAAAGAAAAGGAAGAGAAAAAGTAAAAAAGAAAAAATTGATATGTTGGCCCCACAATGGATAGAGGTTGTATGGGTGCGGGGAGAAAGTGATATAGAGGAAAGAATCTACTTTAGGGCGTTATACGAATATTCCTTTTAGAGGTTGAAAATAGAGATGCATTTAGTACGGGAGTCTAAGGGGATGAATAATTGGTCCACTGGGATTGATCTAACTTTGTCCTAGGGGCTCGGCGGCTCATCAAGCCCAAAGTGGAGTTGGCTCTCGAGAGCCCAAAGTGAAATGGCCCGACTTGTCAAAAGAAAAAAAGTGAAGTGGCCCGCTCGAGCGTGCGACAAGCAGAGCGAGCAGCTGATATGGAGAGCACACAACGAAGCTAGGCGAGCTCGGCAGGTCCAGCAAGCTTGAAGCGTGGTATGCGAGCTCAGAACAAGAGTACGGCATGGAGGCATGGTCAGACGAGCATTCCCCGGCAAGGCAGCGAGCAAGCTTTGGTAGCATACTAGCATCTAACCAAAGCTTCCGTGCTTAGTATTATACGTGTTCCTGAAATTTTCTTAAAAGTTTGATAAGATTCGAAATAGACGCACGTATTATCATATTTTGTTATCAAATTTATTTTCAAATATATAAAATTCAGTCCAAATGGTTGGTTTCAAAATAGAGGCCTTGTTTAGATTACTTCAAAATTTCAAGTTTTTCACTCTCTCTCCATCACATTAATCTTTGAACACATGCATAAAATAATAAATATAAATTAAAAAATTAACTAATTACACCGTTTGGTTGTAAATCACGAGGCGAATCTTTTAAACCTAAGCAATTGATCCGTAATTGAATAATAATTGTCAAATACAAACGAAAGTCTTCGGTACTCAGATTGAAAAAACTTGCAATCTTAACGATGCCAGGGTTAGAATTACCGAGTACATAGAAAAGTAGTACAAATCCGTAAAGGTACACTTATCCTTTTTAGCTGAAGTGACACCGTTAAGTACTCTAAACAAATAGGGGCAAACTAAGTCTTCAGTTCAAAAACATAGGTGCAAAATCACATTAAAAAACGAGGAAAGACTGCGAAGTTGAATGTTTCTGCAATCAATCGACATAGATTCATATTGATTCAGTGGCCAAAAGGATACTCAACTCTGAAACAAACTTCAAAAGGTGAAGTGGGAACAAGGTCACTAGACCGAAAATAGCGTGTATGTATCTTGTACATCATATAGAACATCTTGTAGGGTAAAACAGGGCAACCACCAGACTATTTTCCCTATCCGCACGGCAGAGGGACCGACTCTTTGTACCTAAGTTACAATTACATAGCTTACAACATATGGACGTGTTTCGCCATTGCCACCCGTTGGCAGAGAATGACAAGGACATCTTGAATCTGCGTTCTCAAATTCTCTGCAGAATCTTTGGTGGACGTACAAATTATTGTTGGTCTCATAGGGACTTGACCTTCACAGTTCATAGTATGGTACATGAGCAACGGGTGGTTTTGGGCAACTTGTTCGCCTTCTTATCTGTCAGAAAAGAGTAACCGAGGTAGCAACATTTAGGGTATGAGATTACCATGAATTGCCTACTTAATTACAGTTTTGATGATTCAACTTAATCAAAAACTTCAACTGCAACAAGACAAATGTATAGAACATCCAAATTTCCAGAATTAGTGACGCAATGATCCTCCTGTTTTGAGAAAGGCTAACTAAGTTTCCAATGACAAGCATGCTAACATCGAATTCTCGCTTATGATTATGGGACACTTTGTTTGAGGAATGGGTTTGTCCTGGAATGACTAGATCATTATTTTTTTTTACTTCTTCAGGAATGGAATGAGCTGATCGCCCCTATTCCTTGTAGGAAAAAGGCTATTGAAAATAAGTTGAGAAATGGAGTCACTGAAAAAAAAGTCGAGTAATGAGGTGTCCCAAAACCAAATATCCAATCATTTTCCTTAAGGAACAAGTCAATTTTACACATCTGAACATGCAAAACATCCACCGCAACATCAAACATTTTAACTCAAAAAAACCAGGTGAACTTACACCTTGAAGTGGTTTTAGAAACACAGTTTACCACACCCCCCACCCCCCAAAAAAAATATTTGAATTTTACTGACGGCATCAATTAAGAGGGATAACGATGAGAAGACAGATAATGGAGAAACAGAACACAGATAAATAGAAGAGAAAGAGATCAACCCTACGGACATAAACAAACCTAAGTTGGATCCCATTTTACAAGTGTAAGGTACAAAACATGAAAAAAAAACCTCCAAATGAGAGTTAACTCAAGGTGATTTAGAGTGCAAGATGGGCGTGGAAAAACTAGTGATTTTGGCGAAGTCAGTGCACACTTTTGAGTCCCAGCTCCAAAAGAGTCAATGGAATAAATAAGTCAGTAATCAGTACAAAGGCAGTGTCCAACAAGGCAGTATTTCGCAGCCGCCTAGGCACGAGTAGGCGCAAGGTGGAGGGGGACAGTGAGGCCTTAGGGGGATAGGAGCTAGGCTGGGTGGCACCTCAGTGATGCTGGGCAGCGATTCCACGGCGCTAAGATGGACGAGGCAGCGAGGAAGTGATTAGATCTGCGTGGTGGATCACTTTTTGGCAGGCGAATGCGCGCGCAGGCGAAACCGCACCATGGGAAAAGAAACCAGTGCGCAGGCTGCGAGAGAGTTGCTCACCGCACCACCGCCCAATTTTATCTCCATGCTCCTGCCCAGGTGGTGCTCCTCGATCTGTTCCCATCACCTGCCAGACCCCATCCCTGACATCAAGTTGCAGTTCCTCCCCGCCCAGCTGTCGGGGCCTCTTCCTCCCTCCGCATGCCACAGTGAGCTGTAACCCAAGGCCAGACCTCCTCACTGCCGAATGGTGTGACCTGAAGCCCCAGGGCAAGATCCCCTGTTCTCCTCCCCTCTGCTCTCCCCGGCTCCTCTCTCCTTTTCTCCCCATCATCTTCCACCTTACTCCTCCAGTCCTTCCTCTGCTCCTCTTCCACCTTACTACTTCAGTCCTTCCTCTGCTCCTCTGCAGCCCCTATGCCCTACTTACTCTAAATCCTTCTACGCCTTAGTGTTGTCTGCTCTGTAGGTACTTGGTGTGTAGTTGTATTGCATCTACAAAATACGTACATCTCTGTGGATATAATATGCCTCTGAACACTACATTTGTGATTCATTTATTGATATAATATTAATATACCTCTACAATATGTCTATTGGTGTGGTGTTGCATCTACAGACTAAATCAAGGCATGAAGATCAACTTTAATTTATTCTGCTACACATTATTCAGTATAATTTAGCATTACACATAAATGCCTAGGTTCTAGGCGGCAGGTCACCGCCTAGCTCCTTTCTAACCATGGTATATGTTACTCAGGCTAGCTGTGAATTACAGCAGCTTGCTATTTGAACAAAAAGGATGTCAATAGTCAGTTTGCGTAGGACTTATAACCAATTCCTGGTGTCCTAATTATGACCAAGAACTGAGCCACAAATGAGGGTATTATGGCTTAGCAGGAAAAGTTGGGGAGCGGTTCTTGAACTTTGGCTCAGTAAACCCTGCATTTTTAACCTCAAATTATAGAGTAGCTCCAGCTCATAGCTTACTTCTCTCATCACTCTACCGGCAGTGCATATGAATGAATAATTCTCATGCAACACTTTTTACATTCTATTACAAAGTATCTCTCAAGTAGGTTTACAAAAAAAGTATCTCTCAAGTAAATGAAAAGAACACACTTCTGAAAGTATAGAGCCAACATAAAATGATGGCAGCATGGTGAAGCATGAACCTAAGATAGGGAAAGAAGATAAATCCTAAGAAAACTAAAGCAATAGTGATAACAATAAAATGCTGAAACTTTATTAGCAGAACTGGAATTTTTAAGATAACACGATAATGATAAAAAAATTACTGAGTTGAATGATAGAAGTCAGAAATCCATAAGAAAGAATTTCCTCAAAGTGCAAAAACATGCAACTCACCTGGTTTTGATTTGGCTGACGATGGTTGAACAACAACATGCATCGTGATAGCACTACTGGGAAGATCACCAAAAGGAGCTCTGCACTGTGCAACATTCTTGTCATTTTCTAGAATTTTGCCTCCACTTATTAGTTTCACATCACTAGAAGTCTTTGGGATAATTGATTTATCTGCAACACAAAAAAATTATGGCAATATAAGTATTATACAAACATGTGGAAGTGTATGAATGGGTTCTTTAACAAACCAAGAATTAAACTTATAACTGATATACTCCAGAATATTTTTTTATGTAAACAATTTATTGCATCAAACAAACTAACCCCAGAATTAACAGAGGAACAGAAGAGCCAAAAACTGTTCATGCAACTATTTTCTACAGCAATACTTATGATCAATCAGGGATGCATGATGAGACCTCATATCAGCTGGTAGAAAAATAAACAAGGGAAAAGTGAACCCCAGTGAAAATGCATACCTAGTTCACAGCAGTGTTGCTTATGTTGATTATCAGTGAACAAGTGTACTATTTCAGTCCATTATTAATAACTTTATCTCAAGTGTGCAGTTTGATTGTGGAAAAGACTGTTCAAAGAGAAACTTGCATTGGTGTGTACCAAAGCCAAGCCTTCTAGAAGTTGTTTGCTTAGTGTTTGGAGAGATAACTATTTGTAATTTTCCTCTTTTTGTTCTTTGGGCCTAGTTGCCCTGTATTTCTTTCTTTTGTTCTTTCCCTTTGTACATAACCATTCTTTCATTTAATTGAAAAAAAAAAAATAGGTAGGGGGTTCCCCTGCTGATTCAGTCAAAAAAGTGTGCAGTTTGATAATATCCAATGTTTTCAAATCGTCTAAGCAACCCTAGTAGCCATGGCACCAATCAGCCCGACTAATCGCGATTAATTGATACTATATCATAGTGCACAGCTGATCGCCATGGCACTGATCAGACTGACTGATCGCGATTAGTCGGATGACTTGATAACCTTGATAATATCCGATCATAAGTAAATATTCTGTAAAAACTGATAATGTTTCTTTTGAAATCATAGCACTGTGCACATAGTTAAAGCTCAACCAAGTCAGTGACCCATAATGCAGTTATGCAAGCCTGCAGGTTCAACAAACTTCAACAAATGACAAAAAAATATAGTGGAAGACTAGCAAATAATATGGCACCAGCAAAACACACGCTACATTCTTCGAGTGTAAATGTATGCACTCATTATCAAACCCTCACCATTTTCCATTTTGAGGGGGGTGAGTGGCGTAAGATTTTCCACCCAGGCACACTGTCAGTGACTCAGCAGAGTGGCCCACATGTGGATGAGACAGGGATGGCGACCAATCTTTAGTGGCGAAAAAAAATACCCCCATTTTCTAACCCAGTAAAAAATACAGTGCTTTCACAAGATGAAACATTGATAACGACAGAGAAGCGGGACAATGAGAGCTACAAATGTCCAACTAAAAAACCATGAATTTCTCTATACTTTCCTTTTACTGGGCTCTCTGAGTGATGATCCTGTGACCTCTTTGGACTACTTTGTTGAGACACTTGAGATCGCTCTCAAACTAGCAGCATATCAACATGGAAATATACAGCTATGAATCAAAGACCCTCCTAAATCTTTGAACAACTTGTGCCTGCTCATGGTCCGATGAAATCCCATCGAAACTCAAACAATATTGGTTCGGTGTTAAATACCCTACTGGATTATAAACTGTTCAACAATATTTTCTGTTTCTTTTCAAAAAGAAAGTTACACTGTTAATGTTTGAACCAAAGGCAACATATGGGTTTGACATTTCTTTGAATATGACGAGGCTTAGGGCAGCCACAGCGCTAGCGAGCGCTCAAGCATCAAGCTCGCACATCTTCCCAGATTTCTTCACTCTATGACACCGACTGCACCGTTTAACTGTTTTCTTTTTTAATTGTTTCTAATGACCAGCTAAGCTAGCGATTTCTAAGAGCAAGTATTATAACCCAGCTGACTGCCGACGGAGAGCATCTGCCATGTCACATACCATAAATAAAAAGCCTATACATATACTAAGCTGGCTGGGAGATGGCTGTATCAAACATACTGGCATTCAATGCTTTGCATATGCATGCTACTCATCCATTGGCTATGAGAAAATGTGGGGAGTGAAAGCGTCGACTTACAGCCGATGACTGGCTGGGAACGGGCGGCATGGGGTGATTTAGCCGGGCGGAGAGTTCAGCGCCCGCTGCTTTTCTCTCTCCGTTTCTCTCTCTGCCACATCATCGTTTTGTCTTACTTGGCCTGAATTCAGCCTGCTAACTAAGCCTTATAATACTTGCTCTAAGTGTTGTTGGGGACACCCCCTTAGAACAATTCAGATGGCGTAGCTTCATGGATGCACAGAAATAGTAATTAATGACTCTTAATCTATATTGGTTATATAAATAATAATGTGGCACAATCATCATAAAAAAGCTGGACCACAGGGGGAATGGGGGAGTCACCCCTGGGTATTTTGCCTTAAGAAGCTGCACACCCACCCCACCACCACCAAACTGCTCTAATTGGTATAACTGGCTGAGGAGCTGGTTGGCACAACCATCATAAATACCAGGATAAGTTAATGCTGAGGTTTACAGGCAACGAAACAATGAATTAAGCTCAAATCTTCCATTCGTCTACCAAGCTTAGAGTTAGAGAAAAACGAATTCCAATTTATCTTTTTGTTGCCGCATATTCAGTGATTTCTTATAGTGACGTTTTATGCTATGCGTCCAATATTTTCAATTGGATCAATTTAGAATCTCAACAGAATAAGTGCTAGCTAATAACGGAGGCACACTTCCTTTTTCCTAAACCAGGCACCCAAACAATTAAGGCAACGAATAAGCAAATCCGAAGCTCATTCCCCTTAAAGCCCATTGCTCCTCCTTGCTACACACAGACGTAGAGACTAAGAATAGCAACAAGTCAAAAACATAAGCAAATTTAGCAGTGCAGATCACAGGACTTCACACCATGGGCGGTGCCGGCTCATCGCGCCTCACACGAGTTCCTCAGCTCAAGAAAACGGAATCTTTTAAGACCTTTGGGCCAGTCGGCGACGACGCGGTCCTTGAGAGCGGCGACGGTGGTGGCGGCGGCGTTGCAGCGGATGGGGCCGATGTCGGAGCCGTCGAAGAGGCGGAACTTCACCTCCACCTCCTCCGCCTCCCCGCCTTCCGGCTCCCGCTCTTCCATCTCCTCCGCCCCAACCTTCGCCCCCTCCTTCTCCGCCATTTCCCGGCCTCCCGCCAACAACTGGGGATGCTTCCGGCACCCAACCGGAGCCCTGCCGCTCAGAGTGACAGCCCCAGAGGTCGATGCGAGCGGACGCGGGTAGGGGCGGGGTGCTCGGGTTAGGGTTTGTTGGGGGAACGCGAGGAGAGGAAGACGAGCAGATGGCAAGAAGGCGAGCCCCGGATGCCGGAAGGTTGGGAGAAAATTGTCTTTTTCTGCTTCTCCACTAGAAACGCCGTAGGTTTTATGTGATGAGAAAAATGCTTTTATGCCATCTAAATTTTATAATCTTATCTTTATATTGGTTTATATTTTTCCCAACCCTCCTAAGCCATTGCCATTAACTATGCCTAGGAATGATATACGGTCCATGAGTTTCAGCCACTTCATATCATTTTGTAGTTTTTATGAGAGTATAAAATGCATTGTAGGTTCACTAAGTTTGTCTCAAATAGGTCCGTCAACTCTGGCTTAGTGTATCTGCTGAGATAACTTTGAAACGCGTTCAAATAGGTCCAAAAGCAGAATTGGAGCCCGATTTTGCACACGTGGCCAGTCCACTGTGGACCCGGGCCTGTACCATTTATCAAAAACGCCCCCCACCCCCATGCATCTCCATCTCACACGGAAGCCCGGAGTGCTCACACGTGGCGCGGCCGTGGAGCGTGCGCGTGGCAGTGAGTTGGGGCGACAAAGGAGCAGTGGCCGGCCCTCGGAGCGGAGCGCGCGCCGGCCGGAGCAGGGGCGGGCACACGCGCCAGCAAGACCAGGGGCGGGCGCGGGCGAGCCTCGCCTCGCCGCGAGCGCGGACGCGCGCGCACTACGCCTCGTCTCGCCGCGGGCGCAGCGCCGCCTCGCCTCCGCCCGGGCAGCGGGCGCACGCGGGCGGGAGCGAGCTCCGCTGCGCCTCGGCCGCCCGGCGCGGACGGGCGCGGGCAGCCGCCGCCTCGCCTCGCCCGCGGCGCGGCGGCGCCGCGCTCGCCTCACCGCGAGCACGGGCGAGTGCGAGCTCCGCCGCGCCTCGCTGCGGGCCGCCATGGCCGGAGCCTCGCCCGGCCGCGGGCGCGTGCGGCGCGAGACGACGGGCGTGGGCGGGCGCGAGCTGCGCCGCAGGCCGCCATGGCCGGAGCCTCGACCAGGTCGCGGGCGCGTGCGGGCGGAGACGGGCGTGCGTGCGCGAGTGCCGTCTGGCCGTGGGCGCAGACGGGCGCGAGCTCCGCCTCGCCTCGCCACGGGACGCCATGGCCGGAGCCTCGCCACGTGCGGGCGGGCGCAGGCTCCGCATCGCCTCGCCGTGGGCGCGGGCGGGCGGACGGGCGAGCTCCCACCTACGCTCGGCACGCCCGCCGAGATCACATTGTCCTCCATCCCCCATGCCGTGATGAGGCGAAGCGCATGCGCGCCGCGTGAAAGCGGAGGACCAAGAGTAGAGGTCGTCGGCGTGCCTGCGCCCGCAGCTACGGCAGCCTCGCGTGCGTCCAAGACGGCGGCGGCCTCGCTCGCCCCACGATAGAGGTGGAGCCACGCTCGGCAGTTCTCGCGTCCGCACTGGGCAGAGCCCGCGGCCGGCGAATTCACACCATTGGCGCTCATCTCTGTGTGGGGAGGAGGGGGTGTTTTTTGTTAAATGTCGTGGGGCCCGGTCCACGGTGGGGGGCCACGTGTGCAAAACCGGGCTCCAATTCCGCGGACCTATTTGAACGCGTTTCAAAGTTATCTCAGGAGCAGACTGCACGGTTTCGTAGTTGGCGGACCTATTTGGGACAGGCTCGCAAGTTAATGAACCTACAGTGCATTTTACTCTTTTTATGAAGTCCTTGGACCTTACCTAAACTCCATCTTCTACTCTCTCTAGATAGATTGTTTTGAGTCAATTCCTTATTGGCGACTTGGTGAGTACGACAACACAACCATTGCGACTAGGCCTGGTCAACCTAATCGGAAGAATCAGAATCAAAACGAAAAAGAACCAGGCAAAAAATTTTGAACCGAATTAACTAATCAAATTTTCAGTTCCTAGGCTCGATTAACTGAAATAACTGAAGAATCAAGTAAACAAATGAAGGCCCAAGTGAAAAACATTATAGACCAACCCAATACCAACTAACTATACATATTCCACCTCTTTCAAAATCAGCTTCTCCTGTTCTTCCACCCACCCATGTTTGCCTTTGGCCCTCCTGAGACTATCCGCACTCATCAACCTCCATTTCCTTACTCCATACGTCCTGGTCATCAAGATTCTCTCCTCCATATAGGTTTCTTCCGCACTCATGAACCTCCATATCTCATACTCCATTTCAACTATCAAAACCGGGTCCACTTGTCATCCACTTATCACTTTATCTAAATATATTTAAATAAGATCTAGTTTTGAAGAATTTATTGAAACGAATTTAATGGTGTAATCGGAATTTAATTTGGAGCTTTATTTTGTGAGTAATAACAGTTTTTAATTAGGTAAAAAAGTAGGCCCCGCACAGATTCCTGCTGCCCCTGCGCACGCTGTCCTTTTTTGTTTCATCTGACCAATGGCCATGCGTGTTCCGTCCCTGCTGTCCCTCGTGGTGGGTCCCCATGCTGATACCGTTCCTCCAGGAAAACGCCACATTTGAGGGACCTTGCACGCATGGCGGAGACTATTCAGTACCCGCTGCAGCTGTTTGTCTCCGGTATTTGTTGAGCTGGACCGAGGTGGACGCGTACAGGATGTTGTGCAGTGTCCCGCTGCGGAAGGTCTGAACCCCATGGCCTATGGTGGACGTACAATACCCTTTATCTTTGACCATAGCCAGGTTTTCAACCGCGGATACCTAAGACTATCCGCACTCATGGAACTCAATTTTCTTCCTCTATAAGGAATATTCCGTCCTGGTCATCAAGATTCTCTCCCCTATACCAATTTCTCCCGCACTCATGCGACCTTTACATCTTACTCTATCCACTTTGTGGGACCCACTTTTAAGATTTTTTTCTTTATTTCCCTTTTTTTTTTTTCTTCCCTTCCCTTATCCATTCGGTGGACTAGACCGCACCACCGCCCGCTCGGTCGCGGCTCGCCGCGGAGCCGAGGGGCGGAGCCGCGCGCCCTCCTCCCTCCCGGCCGAGCACGCCGACTTGCTCCCGCTGGTCCCGCGTCACCGCCGCCGGCCCCCGGACGCCCACGCCGCCGAGGCCACGGACACCGACTTCCTCCCTCGCGGCGGTGGCGGCGGCGCCGCCGAGGCTCGATGCGAGGGGTCCATCTCCGCCTCCCCGGCGGCCTCCACTGCACTGCACCGCCCCCGCGGCCTCCTCTACTCCCATGGATGCCTCCGCCGCGTCATGCCCGGCTGCCTCGTCGCCCGTCAACCCCGCGCATCCTTCCCCCGCCGCTCGCCGGAGGCCGTAGCATCCTTCTCCAAGCCGTACGCCGTCGTGCCCGCTGGGAGGCCTACCCGGCCGCTTGGGAGGAGCCCGCGCGCGAGGCCTCTCTTCGCCGCACTCTCTCCGGGGGCGAAGAACGGCGACCGGCCGACGGCGAGGCCGCTCCTCTCCATGGTGGAGCCGAGGTCGCCGAGATCCATCTCCACGGCGGAGGAGCGAGGTCGGCGGCGCGGCGAGCTCCACCCTGGGCGGCCATGGCGAGGCGGAGCAACCTCCACCGGCGGCGGCGCTCCTCGCGCGGGTTCCATGGCGGCGCGGGCGACCTCGGCCCCCGGCTCCGTGCTCTCCCTCTGCTCCGCGGCGCCGCCGCTGTCCTCCCACCTCGCCGCCGTCCTCCGCCGCCGGCGCGTGAGCCGCGGCTCCTCCTTCGACGAGTTTGGGCGGCGGCGGCAGTTGGGACGCGGCCTCGCCCTTCTCCTCCCGAGCCGCTCTCTCTCCTCAGGCGGCCCCCCGCTCCGGCTTTGCGTTTCGGCCGTACATCACCGTTATATGGCGTCCGACAGCGAAAACGCAAGCCTTGCGTACGCGTTTGCGTGCCCCGCTGCGGCGCTTGCGTAAACGCAAAGCGTTTTGCGTGGCCTTTGCAGGCTCCCAGTGCAGCTGGTCTAATGCCAGTGGCCTACGACGAGCTCACTCATGGAATGGCATTCAATGGCCTAATCCAACCAGAGAACCATGAGCTCGCCTACAGTCATAGGTCAACACTTGCATTGGTCACCACCGCAGCCAAACCCTCCACGTCGAAAGCCACTGGTGAGAGTTGTTGACGCCATCACCGCTAGGTTCAAACCGGTGGTGATAGTAGGTTGCCATCAGTTTATTTTGTCTTACCAACCAATAGTGACTACTACTAGGATTTTCATAAGTCTAAAAAATAGCAAGTCATAAGTCACATAATTTTTCACGTGCAAATTCACGCGCTACATGGCGCTGGGATTTGAACATGATACCTTCCTCTAACCACTCCACCTCTAAGTCATATGTGCTTATATATCATATTCATTCACTTATTATTTAGTTTTCAAAGATTTTTTAAAATTAATATTCATTCAGGACTCTAGATGATTCCAAATCTAAAGAGACTAGAATGGGAGGCACTACTGCGGCCTCCCACTATCCACGTCAGTGGAAATATTTCTACCCATTGCGATCTGGATCATCGACTCTCGTTCGTTGACCTTTGCAGAATGGATGAACAGGAGTTCGTACGTTGTCCCTGCTTGTCCGTACCTCCGTTTGGTACGCCCGTGTCGTCTGTCTGTCTTCACTGCGTCGACACTGCAGCAGAGGGTGCGTGTTCATTGGTGTCACGGGGGTGGCCCGTCTCAGTGTATGTGGGAATGACTGGTGGGCTCAGCGATCCAGCAATCCACTGGGTCCCTAACGTCAGCGGCAACGGCTTGCTGGGTCTGCCCGTGCGGCCTCGGACGGGTGGGGAAGGGGATAAAAGAAACGTCTCTGCCTCCGGTTCCGGCGCCTGGTCTGTTCCCCACGGGTGGCTCAGGTATGCCAAATCCACTGCGCGGTGGCGGCGGCGGCGGCGCCGCCGTCTCTCGCCTTCGCCGCTCTTCTTTCTTACGGCCATTGCGTCTAATCGAGGTCTCCTCGGCATCGCTGGCCATGGGTGTGGCCACTATCGATCTGCATTGGTTTTGCAGGTGATTGGTGGCCAGATCGAGCGATTGCGGCAGCCTGCTCGGTGGACGGTGCGCGGCGAAAGTTGGAGAGAGCAGGGGGCGCAGTTTAGGAGCATGGCCGCTGCGGAGAGGCGGCCTCGCTGTACGTCTTCGTCCTGCTGCCTGCTGGTATAGCATTCTTCCTCCGTCCTCAAATAGTGTTTCCTGTTTCAGTCAATTTTTAGCTTTGCCTAAATCTGGACGGAGCTCTTACATGGTGCGTGCATGTGATTCTGTGGTTGGCGTTTTTTCCCCTTCGTTTTTTGGGGTTTCTTTCTTTGCCATTCTCGGGTTCACAGAGTGGAAGTGCCTCCATGTTCGTTGTGGGTGCGTCGTATCTTTTGCTGCTTCAACCTGTGGTGGCTCGGTGTGGGCTGCCATATGCAGCCGTGATTTCGGAGATCGCCGGAGATGGTGCGCAGGTCTGTGGAATCAAGATAAATGTGCCAACGAATGGAGCGGTTCCTCTTTGCCGTAGTTTTTTCTTCTGGGTGTCCTTGGACGGCTCTTTGGTTGATGGCCACGAGCTAGCTGCCCTGCAGGCTATGTCATTCCTTCAAAAAATATATGGGTTTGTGGTTATGGATTACAACTTTGAAGGGGTGGTCCTGTCTAGCAGAATCGCACGTACTGCACTTCCTGTGGCTGCGAGGGCCACTGGTGTGGTGGGTAGGCTAGCAAGGGAAAGGCAGGAGTTACTCCCATAGGCCTTAGCAATGGCGAGACTTTCATGGTCTTTCATACTTAATCTGGTTGTTCGTTACTTTCGTGCTGAAATTCTTAGATGTTGTTTTTGCTTCTTACACTTTCGTTTTGTGCAGCTCAGGCCAATGGCTTTCTCCATGTTGGCTTCCCTGCGCCCGGGTGACTGGCGTGCTATTGTCTGTGTTAGGTTCTGCCGCAAGTGGGAATACCGTGGTGGCACCGATGATGGCCCGGTTCAGCAATCAGCACGTCGACCTTGTGCTCATTGACCAACAGGTCGTTCTAACTTCTTTTTCTAAGCTATTCCTTTCAGCTGTTTCTTCTCCATCTAGACACCGTATGGTATGTGTTTGTGTGGCTAGCAGTTGTGCTTTACCGAAGAAACAAAATCAGATGGGTCATGCTATTAGTGAGCTCTCTACATTTCCTTCTACACACAAAAAAAGAGGTTCATTAGAGCAATTACTTCACACCTCTACAGTGCAGAAGTCAAGAAACTATAACAGAGTCCACTACCAGTGTCCAGTACATCTTCTGTGCTGATTAACAGTACATAATAGCATTATGCTTTGGATACTGTGTCTGGCCATAGAATTATTTGCAGGACATCGTGCTCTTATTTGCATTGCAACAGAAAACGCTGATGATGTGATTCACAGCAAAATCTGACATCTTTTACAAAACCTCTTGCTTCCTTTTCATTGCAGGGAAACCGTCTCTATGCTGAGATTCCTGGACCTGAAGTTGAGACAGAGTCCGCTTGTCGATGAGGGTGGTGTCTACGTGCTTGCACGCTTCAGAGTTCAGAGTCTCCAATGCAAAATCAGCCTATAGGGCTGTTGATGCCCCCTTCATGGTGGAATTCACACTTCACACCACTGTCACGGTTCCAACAACAAATGTGCCTGACATCCCAAGGTACGCGTATAAAATCACTCCTATTGATGGCCTCGCTGCGCATGCTGGTGACACGGAGAACTTCCTTGGTGAGTTCCTCTCTATCCAAACTCTGCAATTTTACTTCTGTGTTCTAGAATTTAACTATACTTTCGTTTTTATGCCTATAGACACCATTGGAACTTTGGTGGAGGTGTCTGATATCCAGAATGTTCATTTGCCAAACAAGGGTACATCCACAGTCTCCAGGCACATAATCCTTAGGGACCTAAGGTGAGTTAGCTTGTCAGTGCTTAGCTCTGGACAAGGCAACGCTCAGTGGCGGACCCAGGAATTAAATTGAGCCTGGGCAAATAAGGATTAGCATATGCCAAAATTAGCACATCCATACACGTTGCATGCATTTTCTAGCGCCGCTGAGGCTTGCACGCATGCTTGCTACACGATCGGAGCCCGGGCAGGTGCCCAGGCTTGCCGGGCCTTGGGTCCGCCCATGGCAACGCTCCATATAAGCTGATTCACCAATCTAAATGATTCTGTTTTTTTATTTCAGCTATTCTGAAGTCAAGATCACCCTGTGGGGCCACAGAGCCACTGCATTCAGTACTGAAGATGTCTATGACAAAAATGAAGCAAAGCCTATCGTTGTCCTTTTCGTCGGTGGACTAATGAAATCATACCAAGGCATGGAACGCTATTTACCTTGTCATGTGTTCAGTTTCCGTCTTGTTTGAATAGCTTAAGCAAATAAAGAGTGACATGCATGTGTATTTCAGGCAACTACTACCTAAGTGGCAACGCGGCATGCCGCTGGTATTTCAATCCAGAAATCCCAGAGGCCCGCCAGTTCTATGAAATGTATGTCTTCTGTCTTAGATGCAGATTACAAATCTTTTTTCCATTCAGCTTTTAACAGTCTTACCTTTTATTTTTTTGTATACACTCAGTTTCCAGCACCAGCATCTTGAGATAAGGTGCGTTGCATCTCCAGTGAAGCAACATGTGCAGACCCGTGTACCATCCCAGCTTGCTGAGAAGAGTCTGAGGGACCTCAATTTGATTGGCCCATACGAATTCTCTGTAAGAAATAGCTTGCTTCTTCTCCCTCTCATCCAACATTGTTCTCTGTTCCTTCCATAAAATTTCCCTTTCTCTCATCAATTGGACAGGAGGATGGATATCGTTGCACTGTTACAGTCGGTCGCCTTGTTCCAAATGTATCATGGTGGTTCCCATCCTGTACCAAGTGCGGCAAGTCATGCAGTCCAGATGGTACTGGATACAGATGTGTTCCATGCTCAAACCCATCCTTCAAGTTTAAGTAAGTGCTTGTTTCGTTCTTTTATTAGTGTGTGCTGTCAGGTTGGAGCACAACTGAATACTAATGGCTGAATTCAAACGTACAATAGATACAAGGTGTGCTTCACAGCTCTTGATGGAACAGATGAAGCTGAGATGGTTGCTTTTGGGGATGTCGCTCGCCGCATCATTGGCAAACCTGTGCAGCAGTTGCTGAGGACATCCCCAAGTGCTACTGTCTGTCCGCCTGAGATAACAAGGCTGGTCTCTCTCAGGTTCACCTTCGCCATAACTATGAGTCGCCAGAGTTTCTACAAGGCTAAAAAACCTACAATGTTGCGGCCCTGGTGACCTCACATGGTCAGCCTGCTCCTGTTGTGGAGAACAATGCACATGGGGATGGTGGAAATGGAAGTGGTGCTGAATCAGGTGACTCTTCAGATAAGGGTAGTGGTGAAGATGAGCACGCCCTGTCAGTTTCTACTACACCAGACAACACCAAGACTCCACCACCGACTCTTCAGACACCTCCGACAAAGAAACATGAAAGAGGGTAATCCGTTTGCTCAGTGCTTCTATAGGACACACATTACTTATATTTTCATCCATATCTAATTCCTCTTTATCTGCAGTGGGTCATCAAAGAGCACCGGGCATCCTTCCATGTCTGCTTCCACTGTGAAGATGCAGTTACAAAATGAAAGCTTGAATATTACAGCTGCACCTGCCTCTGATCAACTCAAGCAGCGCTTTCTGTACAATTGTTCTTACCATGTACCTTCTAACAGCGCTGCAGCTGGCAAGGTTCAGGCTACTGAGGCTGGCAGCCCCTCTGAGAGCCACTCCGCTCAGGAGAGCGGCTAACTAAGGCAAGGACCGTACAATCTATATCTCTTTTATAATCATCATGAGTGAATTGAACTGCTTGAACAAATTCATCTCTACTTGCAGAAATTATCAGCGGCTCCCAAGCTTTTGGTTGGACTGGCTCGCTACACTCAGCCGTCCAGAGAATACTCCTGCCTATTTTTTTGGTGGCGTGGCATCCTCTGCGTCAGGCACTGACCCGTCATTCTCTGTCGATTAGATCAGCCCTTGTATTGGGCTCCTGGCAGGAAGAACTTCTAACTCGAGTGGCCGTTGCAATTGGCCTAAACTCTCTTAGTTATTTACTTCGCTGCAGCTGTACGTGGTCCTCTCCACGTTGCCTGGCTGCGTTGGTCGCCTGGTTATCACCGGCAGACCCTGCGCTCGTATGGACATGCGTCTCGCTATAGTTCTTAGCATAGCATCATATGAACACTCCCGTTGCTGAAGTCTCTGGTAGACTTATCTAGCTCAGGTTGACTGTCTCGCTCCAAAAATTCGCTGCACAGCTACGCTTCTGTTATGATATTCTGTGTGCTCATCCGTTGTTCAGACTGTGCTTGTAGTGATGAACTTTGTGCAATCAATTTCCAAACCCTGTATTTCATGTTCTTCTGTTATCTCTGCTTCAATTCAGATGCTCTATGTACCTAGGTTCTGATGCTCAGTGTATTCTAAATCTCTTTGTCAAGTTGCTACTCCTATATTGGCTACTTCGTGTACTGTATACGCAGTAAAACTCTAAGACATGTCCCGAAGGTTATAATATTTGCCTAATCTGTGAACATCTAATGTCTGGTTTGTGTTCTGTGCAATGTTCCCCCACCCATTCTCGCTGTTCAGTAACTTAAGCACCAAATGCTATTTTGTATCTGCGCAAACTAAATGCGGCCATCACTCAAGCGCGCATGAGCGCGCGCCAGTAACTAGTAAAAAGTCATAAACTATAAATTTGTTGTTCTTATCAAGATCTACAACTTTGATTTTGGTTGTTTTGCCATTTGACGTCATTTGATAAATTTAAATTTCAAATCATCAAAACTTCAGGCATACTTTTGGGACCCCAAATGATTGCAAATAAAAAAAAATCATCAACTACATAGTTGTAGTCTTCATTGAGATCTACAACTTCGGTTTTGGTCACTATCCGAGGTTGTTTGAAAATTTTGATTTTCAAAATTTTAAAATTTCAGATACACATTTGAGATCATAAATGATTTCTAATGGAAATGGTGTCAACTACAAAATTGTAGATCTCGTTTTTCTATTTGAGGTTGTTTGTACAATTCGAAAATTTTGAATTTCAAAACATGAGCGCTTCCAATGAAAAACATCAACTACAATGTTGTAGATCTAGCCAAGGTCTACAACTTTAAAATCTATTTCTATCAGACTTCATATGCAATGTTTATGAATTTTATTGTGCTGCAGTATGATTATCACCGCCGTATTATACAAGCTGGCGGTAAAAAATGTTTTCACCACCACTTCAAATGGTGAGCCGAGAGTGATCAAGAGCACATCATCACTGTCAATTGGTGGTGGAAACTAGTTGTGAAGATGTACTATCACCGTCGATGGGTAAGGCAAAGCGACAGTTGTAGTTATCGACAACAATGTTTTTACAAATTTGCAGGGATACTTTCTTCAAAAACGCTTCGTATTATGAACCGGTTGTGATAACTAGCACTGTCGGTTTTAATAATAGCAGCAGTGATAGAGTAGTTGGTGATAGGTCTGAATGTAGTAGTGCAAGTAAGAACACGAAGAATACAATCTGCTATTACAAATATAGATAGAGTGTATCAATTTGGTATGAGGTTCATGTATTGATTCGAAAAAAAGACTATTCGACACAGGCGATTGAAAGAATATGGGCTAACGTGGTTGCCTCTCTTGGCTTACCACGGTTGCATGTTAATCTATTTATACACAAGTACAACTTGAATTACAAGGCATTGAGGAGATATCCGACTCTAACAAACTAAGTCTAGATTTCCTCTTAGCCAGAGACTTGACGTGCACACCACGGTCATTGCCGTGGACAACTTGTGTCACGTTTACATACGACATCATGTTTCCTAACACCCCCACTCAATCTATACTTGTATCTTCTACAAGATTTAGATTGCTCTTGAACTCTTCAAATTTTCTATGTATTAGTGCCTTGGTGAAACCATCCGCTATCTGATCTTCAGTAGGAACAAATCTCACTTCAAGTTGTCTTCTAGCAACTCTTTCTCGTACAAAGTGGAAATCAATCTCAATGTGTTTAGCTCTCGCATGAAACACAGGGTTAGCCAACAAATATGTTGCCCCCAAATTATCGCACCAAAGTTGAGGCTTCACATTGAGTTTGACACCCAACTCACCAAGTAATTGTTCCACCCAGATCATCTCAGCTGTTGCATTGGCCACGGACTTATACTCAGCCTCAGTACTTGATCTAGACACCGTTGGTTGTTTTCTGGCACTCCATGAGACCACATTGGAACCCAAGAACACAACAAAACCCCTGGTTGATCTTCGATCATCTCTGCAACCAGCCCAATCTGCGTCTGAGAAGGCACTTACAATAATAGGTGATCGCTTGTGAATGAGCAATCCAGTATTCATAGAAGACTTCAAGTATCTTACAAATCGTTTTACTGCTGTCCAATGAACTGTAGTTGGCGAATGCAGATACTGACACACTCGATTCACAGCAAACGCCAAGTCTGGTCGAGTGAGAGTAATATATTGTAGCGCCCCAACAATGCTTCTGTAATTTGTACTATCAACCGGGCCAAGAATATCACCGTCATGTTGTGACATTTTTTCTGCAAATGGCATAGGTGTTGAAACCGGTTTACAGTTCAACATTCTTACACGAGACAGAATGTCCTTAGCATATTTCTTCTGAGATAGCAGCAAGTCTCCATTCGGTTTCCTTGTCACTTCTATTCCCAGAAAATAATGCAGATCTCCAAGATCCTTCAACGCAAAGTCTTCCTTAAGAGCTTTCAGAAGTACCTTCACAGCATCTTGTGAGGAGCTTGTAACAATAATATCATCAACATAAATTAACATATAGATTTCAACCTTGCCTCTTCTATATATAAACAATGAAGTATCTGATTTAGAAGAAACAAACCCAAGATCAATAAGCTTTGAACTCAACCTTGAATACCAGGCTCTTGGAGCTTGCTTCAAATCATAGATCGCCTTCTTAAGTTTGCACACAAAGTAGGGAAACTTTGAGCTCTCAAAACCTGGTGGTTGCTTCATGTAAACCTCCTCTTCCAGAACACCATGTAAGAACGCGTTCTGAACATCTAGTTGGCGAAGGCACCATCCTCTTATTACTGCTAGTGACAACACCAATCTTACCGTTGCAATTTTCACCACAGGACTAAATGTATCCTCATAATCAATGCCATACCGTTGCTTGAAACCTTTAGCAACTAGTCGGGCCTTATATCGATCTATCTCTCCATCAGCTCTTCTCTTTATTTTGAACACCCACTTACAATCAATAAGATTCTTATCTTTCGACGGTGGAACCAAAGTCCAAGTACCGTTTCTTTGCAAAGCATCATATTCCTCTTGCATGGCATTTTTCCACCTTGAAGATTTCAGTGCTTCTGCTGTTGACTTTGGTTCAACGCTATCACAAATATTAGCATATCTCACAGTACCATCAGTATATACCTTAGGTTTGGAGATTCCACTTTGAGCTCGAGTGTGTGGCCTTGAGACTCCCTGATCTCTCGCAACCGGTTCATCAGCCACATGCACATTGGGTCCGGAAGCTGCCGCAGAGGATCCTGCGGACGGCGCTATCGACGCTGCATGGGGAGCAGGCTGCGATCCCGATGTGGATTGTGCCCCCCACGCGTCGAGCTTGGAGTGAGCGCAGGAAGCGGCGACGCGATCTCTGCCGGGACCGTTGAAGCTGTCGGCGGGTCAGCCTCGATCGGCGCTACGGGATCGGATGTGGGAGCTGGATCCGTAGCCTCTTCTTCTGCTTCTTCATCCTGAATATCCTGAATTTCCTGTACTTCACCGTTGTCCTGTATTTCATCATCATCACTGGATTCAACGGTATTAGTAATATTAGGTGCATGACAATTTACACCCCGAGGAATAAATGGTGCAAGATGTTCAGGAAGAAGTGAGATTTCATGTTTGAGCCGTGCTCCGGCATTAGAGTGCATGGATGAAAAAGGGAAAACATCTTCATCAAATACCACATCTAGTGATAAATAGACACGGTCGGTTTTGGGATCCAAACACTTGAAGCCTTTGTGCATGGAACTATAACCAAGGAAGACACATTGTGTTGACCGGAAAGATAGTTTCCTAGCATTGTAAGGCTGAAGATTTGGCCAACATGCACACCCAAAAACTCGAAGAGATTCATAGTGTGGCTTTTCATTTAGCAACAACTCAACTGGAGTTTAGTTTTCAAGGACTCTTGGGGGAAGCATGTTGATGAGATAGGTAGCTGTGAGAAAGGCTTGATCCCAATACTTGAGTGGCATAGAAGCTTGAGCCAAAAGAGACAGTCCTACCTCAACAATATGTCTATGTTTTCGCTCAGCTCTCCCATTTTGCTGATGAGTATGAGGACAAGATACTCTATGAGATATGCCTAACCGTTGGAAAAAGGAATTCAACCTTTCATATTCACCTCCCCAATCGGTTTGCATATGAACAATTTTCTTGTTGAACTTTCTTTCAACAAAGTTTTGAAAGTTGTTCTGGAACACTTGGAAAACTTCAGATTTATGTTTGAGAAGATAAACCCAAGTGTATCTACTATAATCATCAATAAAGCTCACATAAAAGGATTGATTGCTGGAAGAAACAGGGGCAGGTCCCCAAACATCTGAATGTATCAAATCAAGAGGAGCACGACTTTTATTGCTTGAGCTAGAATATGGAAATTGGTGACTCTTTGCTTTCTGGCAAGAGTCACAAACAGACTCGACATTGTGACTAACAAGACACGGAAGAGAATTATTTCTAATGACTTTCTCAACGACATGAAGCGAAGGATGACCCAGGCGACTATGCCATCTCCATGTGGATGGTTTATTGACACCACACGCCTGCTTGTGGTGTTGTGCTCCTTCCTCTTGTGGCCTTAGAGGATAAAGGCCCCCCTTACATCTACCTTGATGAAGGATTTTCTTCGTAGCTCGATCCTTAATAAGAAAATATTGTGGATGAAACTCAACATAAGTATTATTGTCAGATGTAAGACGATGAACAGATACAAGGTTTTTGTTGGCAGCAGGAACATGAAGAACATTTTGTAGATGAAGATTTTTCTATGGGGTATGTAAAATTGCAAGACCAATATTACTAATTTTCATACCTGAGCCACTAGCAGTATGAACCTGATCGCCTCCCTTATATTTGTCCTTGACCATGAGTTTCTCCAGCTCGGAAGTGATATGATCAGTAGCGCCACTATCGGCGTACCAATTAGTGTCGACACCGTAGTTTACGGTCGCCGATCCAGCAGTCTTGTTGTAGGGCTGAAAATCTTCCTCAAAGCGGTGCCAGCAAACATCAGCTTCATGCCCTTTCTTCTTGCAGACTTGACAGATCGGTTTGGAGACCGTCTGTCCACCG
Source organism: Themeda triandra (assembly GCA_018135685.1). Classification (NCBI taxonomy): domain Eukaryota; kingdom Viridiplantae; phylum Streptophyta; class Magnoliopsida; order Poales; family Poaceae; genus Themeda; species Themeda triandra. The sequence continues at coordinate 198,401 of JAENPR010000923.1, read as the reverse complement.
TTCTTGGATGGCGGTGGAGAGTTGCCAGGGCCACGACCACCGGAGCTACGTCCTCCACCATTGCCACGACCGCGACCGCGAAACCCTCCACGGCCACGCGCAGGAGCATTGACCGACGATTGTTGGCCTGCGTTGTGGTTCTCTTGCAGCATCTGGAGCCTCATATCATAAGATTTGAGCATAGAGATCAGGCAGCGGGATCGGCTCCATGCGCCCCACAACGGAGGACACAAGCGCGTTGTAGTTGAAGTCAGAGGCCGGCGAGGATGAAGGTCACCAGCTCCTCATCTGGAACTGGCCTCCCGGCAGCAGCAAGTTCATCACCAATCGCCTTCACCTTGGCGAAGTAGGCAGGAGCACTTTGACTTCCCTTCTTGCAATTTGCAAGTTGCATGCGACAGATTCATCACGCGTGCCTGTGAATGCGCGGCGAACATGCCTTCCAGCGCTGTCCAGACTTCCTTCGAGGACATCTTCGTGGCCACCTGCGCAAGCACCTCCCTTGAGAGGGAGTTGTTGATGTGAACAAGGAGAAGCTGGTCTTCCTTGACCCATCTCTCATACTCAGGGTTCACGGCTGTGAACTTGGTCTTGTCTTCCTCCTTGACCAGATCTATTGTCATGGCCGGAGCAGCCTTGGGTCCATCGAGATACCCACCATAATGGGCAGCCCGGATGCCAGGCATGATTTGCGCCTTCCAAAGAAGGAAGTTCTCGCGCGTAAGCTTCTCAGAGATGGTGGGTCCAAAAGGAGAATGGTGGGATTGGTGGCTGGGTGAGGACGACGACGCCATTGATGCTAGATTGGTTTGTGGAAGAGGTGCTCTGATACCATGAAAGAATATGGGCTAACGTGGTTGCCTCTCTTGGCTTACCATGGTTGCATGTTAATCTATTTATACACAAGTACAACTTGAATTACAAGGCATTGAGGAGATATCCGACTCTAACAAACTAAGCCTAGATTTCCTCTTAGCCAGAGACTTGACGTGCACACCACGGTCATTGCCGTGGACAACTTGTGTCACGTTTACATACGACATCATGTTTCCTAACAGCGATCACAAACAAGAATGAGAAGAAGAACAAGATCCCTGATTCATAGTAGTTGAACTTGGCGTACAAGTGTTATGAATAATGTCTGCTTCATGAGAAAAACGAGAACCAACAAGCTAGCTAGACACATGATTTATAATTAGAAGAAAATGGTAGTAGTTGGATCCTATTATGGGAGACCAAGTTATAGGTTGTTACATTAATCTAGGAACGGTCCCTACTATCGGGTCGATTCAAACCACGTTAGTGAAGCCCTTGTGTGTCGCTGCCGGATTGATTAAGCCATGACCTAATAGTTTATGTCACTGTTGGTTAGTGTAAGGTCGAGATGGCGGACTAGAGGGGGGGTGAATAGTCCTTTTTAAAACTAATCGCTCTAGCTAACCGATATAAGTGCGGAATTAAATCTATCGGCCTAACCAAGACTTTCACCCCTCTATCTATGTCTCTAGATGCACCTTGTAAAAGATCCTAAACAAGAAGACAAGGTGCCAATCTAGCTAGTGCACACTAAACAAGTCTAGCTTGCAAGGTCACACAAACCTAAGCAACTAGTACTTTAGCAACCGGGTGTGCACCTACACAATTCTAATGAGCAAAAGCACAAAGCCAACCTAAGCTCACTAGATGCTCATGGACAAAGCTACACAAGCCAAACCCAAGAGCTCAATCTTACTTAACTACACAAGCTAAGCAAGGCAACTTACTCTACTTCTAGCTACACAAGCAAGAAGGTGATTAACAAGCTACTCAAGCTAACTAACCACAAGAGCAACTACACAAGCTATACAAGAATGTAAGAAAAGTAAATACAAAGCTTGTGAAAGAGATTGCAAACCACCGCGAAGTGTGGACACAAGATGACTCGGCGATTTTTCACCGGGTTCACTTGGTTGCCCCCAAGCTACGTCCCCGTTGTGTCGACCAACACCTTCGGTGGTTCCTCCGGTCTTTTCACCTAGATGGTTCTTCGGTGTGACCCTCAAGTCACTTGCCCCTCAAGGCACGCCCCGCAAGGCACCGCAAGACACCACTCTCAAGTGAGCCCCTCAAGGCACCGAGCAAACCCACACACTCAAGGGTGGTAACTCAATGACACGCGCAATCCAATAGGGCTACTCTTCGTGATCCCCGCGAGGTGAGTACCGACCTCTCACAATCTCTTCTCCGGAGCACCGTATCTCCACGCGTGCTACCACGGAGCCTCTTGCCACCAAGCCGTCTAGGAGGTGGCAACCTCCAAGAGTAACAAGCTCTCCGGCTTGCAACACAACCACCTAGTGCCACAAATGCAATCTCACAAAGCACTCGCACTAGAATCGCTCTTCTCACACTATCGGATGGTCACTACCAAGCATATGTGAGTTAGAGGGCTTCCAAGCACCACCACACAAGGCAACATAGCCGGGCGTGCTCGGCAACCGGCCACACCGGCCAAACCATGTATATATAGCCCCAAGGGCTGAAACTAGCCGTTGCCACCTCGGGCAACCGAAACACGAGCGCCGGACGCGTCGGCCTCCACCGCCGGACGCTCCAAGCCGCGTCCGGCGCTCCTCACACGCCACGTGTACCGACCGTTCGAAGTCGACCGTTGATCCCCAACGGCTACCTCACGATCCGCTCGAAACCTGCGCCGGACGCGCTCGGTGACCACCGCCGGACGCGTCCGGCCGGTCATCCACCGGCCACCGCCCAAGCGCCTGACGAGAACCGCCGGACGCCAAACGTGACTTCGCCGAGTCCGCCGCCCGTCGTCCGGCGGCGTCGGGCGAACGTGCTCGCGCGGCACTCGGCACCCGAAGTTTACGGTCCGAGTCCGGCGTGCGCGCGCGCGCTCCTCGGCGTCCGGCGCTCGCGGCACCCGAGCCGGCCGCCCACGCCAACCTTCCACGCGCCGGACGCGTCGCCCTTGTAAATCCATGATTTACGACCCCCATCGAAAACGCGATCTTCTCCACCATGCTATCCCACAAGTATACCAACTTGACCACCATAGATAGCATGTTTCCAACAACAATTTGCATCCGGCGCAATGGAAAATATGCCTCCAATTTTCCCGAAAGCGCCGAATCCCGCCGAATCCCGCCGAGCTTGCGTGTGTGTTAGCACCCAAGCCCAACTCAACCCTACAAACCACAGCGCGAACATTCGCCACCTTTGTAAATGTGCCAACACCACCAAGTGGACAACTCCATGTGCTTGTGTGTTAGCATTTTTACAATCATTTTCAAAGGATTTTCTCTTCAACTCACCACGCCACTCGATCCTAACACATCGCAATGTTAGATCGCTCAAGTGGCACTAGATGACCGATATGCAAACAAGATTACCCCTCTTGATAGTACGGCCATCTATCCTAAATTCGGTCAAGTACTTCTCTACTCAACCTTAGACCGGTGAAATGAAATTCCCTAGGTTATACCTTTGCCTTGCGCATTTCCATCTCCACCGTCTTCCTCCATTGTGCCAATGCAACAACATGCACCACACGATCATCAAATGATATGATCCACTTCATATCATCATGTGACACTCTTGGTCCATCGATCTTGACCTCACTTGCTCTTCACCGTTGCGTCGGTCCATCGGCGCCAAGTCTTGCCCAAGCTTCACCATCGCATGGTCCTTCGCCGCGGCCTCAACTTGCCCTTCACACTTGCAACCGGTCCATCAAGCCAAGCCTCATCTTGATCTTCACCTCTTGGTCACATGACTCCATGTCAAGTCTCATTTGCAATGAGCTCCTTTATCAACTCATGTGTTGAGCCTCACAACATCTCCAAGCCATCTCCACCATGGCATATGTTGCTCACACACATGTACCTATGAACTAACTCCCGTGTATCTCAACCATCACACATGTTAGTCCACCTAAAGTTGTCACTCAATTATCAAAACCAAACAAGGGCCTTTCAATCTCCCCTTTTTGGTAATTGATGACAACTCTACAAAGATATGGAATTTAAGAATATTTGGACTTTATGCCACTTATCCAACATTTAGGCTCAACGTCATGATTTGGATGAGTACCACAAAGTCAACTTGGTAGTGATAGCTCCCCCTACATGTGTGCCCAAATGGTTTGGTTTCAAGCTTGCACACATGCATAAATATGGAAATTTTGGGAGAGTTAGCACTACTAAGTGATGCTAAGGTGTATAAGATAAACCTTTGAAGCGTGATACAAATCGGTGTTGCACCATTGAAGTTCATCCTTAGCATCATGGTTAGCTAGAAATCACATGAAACAAAACACTAGATACCTCATGAGATCAACATTATAAGCAAGGTTCTAGTACCACTTGTAAAGCACATGTGACTAGCTAAACCATCCTATACGTGCTAGTTTTTCAAATCATCAATCAAGTTCTATAACTAGCATTCACCACACAAGCATTGCATATTGAAATATAAGAACTTATGCGAATGCAAGCAAGCACATGAATATGCACATATCAAATGCAATCAAACAAGTTCATGAGCTTGCTCCTCCTACTTGTGTGCTTCTCTTAATCGGGAATTTTTATCCTCCTCCATTCTTTAATGTTGCTCCCTCTTGATCCATGTCCGTTTTCTACTCCCCTTTGTATGATTCTTTTGTTCCATATTTCTCCCCTTTGTATGCTTCTTCGCATTCTCCCCTTTGTATGCTTCTTCGCATATCTTTGTATAATTCTCTCCCCCTTTGTCATCAATGACCATAAAGGTATGCAGCAATACCACTTGAAGATACCACATGTAAGAAAAATTCTCTTGATGCAAAGGATTGGAACTAGGGGTTGATGGTTGAGTCTTGAATCTTCATTTTTGATGGACAACACCATATGTTGGAATGACACCACTTGTAAAATTCACATGTAGTTGCAAGGAATCCACTTATAACTATGCATTGGGCACTCCTCCTTTGTCATAGCACCAAAGATACTACATGTAGGTCACTTGAAGTTTCTTTGTCTCTAATACCGATGAAGTGGGGCTCCTCCCCCTATGACAAAGCATGGGTCAAACCAATCTGTAAACACTTTCTTGTCGGTGAGGGTAGCTTCTCTTGATTTGAATTGATCACTTTAAAGTTGAGGATCACTTGTGGAACCATCATCTTGATGTACTAGATATCACTTGAATAAAAACCATGTGTACCATACTACTTGTAGGAATACCACTTGAAGAGATAGTGATAAACTAGACATTTCTTGCAAGAACTATCATTATGGTAACCACTTGTTGTATTTATCATGAATAACCAATTCTTGAACTTGAGAACTTTCATGAGCTTCTTTCTCTTTGACTTGAACTAATATGAATCACTTATAAACATTCAAGTCCGGTTTGAACCAATGACAAGCTTCTTCACACCTTACTAGAAGGGTTATCTTGCCAATGTTGTACTTGAAATTTATATGCAATTCAAACTAGATCAAGTACTTGGGTTCACTAGCTCATGAACAAACTCATACTCATACCACTAGATAAATCAAACAATCAAGCAATAGTGGTAGACTATGAATTTAAAACATTTCATTGTTATGCATGATCCTAATAAGCATGTACTATATGCACTAACCGCATACTAGTAAGGGATGAAATGATCATGCACATTACAATGATACCTTTGCTATGTTGGAGTAGAGGGTAGTCACATAGATTTCAATTTCATTACTCCAATAGCAATGTGAAGTCCATTTATAAGCTTGATGAAGCCAATAGATACCATGATTGAATACCATGCTTCACCCATATGAGATGAAAACAACTTAAGATCAAGTGCACTTTCTTGCTGAGGTTGGCTTGCTTCTTTTCTTGACTCTTGCTTGCATGAGAGAATACCACTTGTATGGGTACTACTTGTATTATTTCTTGACTTGTCATGTATTGCTCTCTATTTGGATGTTGCTTGCTTTCTTGATCAATCTTCTTGATATCTTCAACTAAGCATCTCCAATAATCCTTAGATCACCATTTCTATAGTAGCCTTCATGGGCGGCAGGCCCCCGCAAGGGAGAAGTGATCTTTCACCAAGAACTATCCTTGACACTCACTTGAATTGCCTTTGTTGATTGATCCTTGGACTTCATATGATGATTAAGCTTGAAGTCTTATTTAAGTCCTTTTCTTTCTTGTTTAAGTTCTTTTCTTACTGCCAAATGATCTTCAATTGCCACTAGAACTTAAAATTCATCTTCTCTTTGAGTTTGATCTTGATCTTCAATTCAAGTGCCAAATAGTGTAACAAATACACTCCACAATCAAATGGCCTTGTACTCATTATTCTTCATGCTTGTAGACCAATTCAAAACCAAAGTTAGGTTCCTCAACCACTTATAAACATGAAACCAACATGAGGACCTTTCAATTTAAGTGACTCTTGATATATCCAATGATAGTCACTTTTCTGGCAGATTCTGTACCCTTCAAAGAATAATTCATATCTCCCAATGTACAGCTCCAAATGCCATGAAATTTGGTGGAGATGTGCAACACTAAGTCTACCAGCAGCTGTAAAAATTTGAGCTTCATTGGCCTTTTAGATTGCTACCAGATTTCACATCTTCACTTACTGTTGCATGCTGAAAACTGCTGCACTATAGCTGACAAGATATGCTCCAAAACCGAAGCAATTCTTATCCAATATTCATGAAATTGGTACAGCACATTATACCATAAGTGTAGAGCATGCATACCAAATTTCAAGTCAATCCAATAATATTTGATCCATCAACCTCAGATTTGAACACAGCTTGCTCAGATTTCAGAATTTGGACAGATTTAAGCAATTGAGCTATGCTTCTTCAAATTGAATCAAACTTGATATCAACTTGTTTGAATACCAACACAAGACATATATCCATTCAAACCACTTATTAAGAGTCATCTTGTGATCATATCCAACCAAACCAATCCAAATTTGACTACTAAGCAATTAATCCCTTCAAACATCTCATAGCAAGCAACATATGCATATCGATCCAATTCAATCAACTCATATGCACCCAAATGGATTAGATCAACTAGGAATATACCTTTGAAAGCACATGATCATCCACTAGCAAGCTTCAACTCAAATACTTTGCAAGCCTTCGAATATGACCAATAAATTACCACAACTTGATTATTGCACTTGTATGTTGTAGCTCATTGGACTTCACTTGTCATGACTTGGCATTGGGAGAGGAATAGCACTAAGCTTCAATACTTGATTTAATCACATGATGAATGAAATGAACTCAATTGAATCAAGTCTCCAATGCCATGGTACCTACACACAATCATCCACTTTTTGATGGTACCCAAACATGTTTGGGTCCTCTCAAGTTAGGAGCCACATACTTAGGCAAAGCCTTAGTATGGATAGCGAGATGTTTTGCAATAGAAACCATTGAGGTACCATTACCATCCTTTCTAAGCATATTATTTGTATCAATTGAAATAGGCTTAGAAGTGTTACCTAGGGGACATGAATGAGCCATGTGTCCCCTTTCCCGGCATGAGTAGCATCTTCTCTTTAATCGAGCCTTTTCTTCATTGCTCATGTGATGCTCTTCATTGCCCTGCCTCTTTTGAGTTGCTTGAGCCTTCTTCTCAAGCTTGGTAGGACACCCCGAGGCATAGTGTCCCATCTCTTCACACTTGAAGCACTTGATGTGAGCCAAATCTTTCTTCTCTTAATTCTTGCTCGTCATCATCTTGGCATCTAGAATAGGAGTTGGATGCCTTGCTCTTCCACCCCTTCTTGTTTTCTTTTTCTTCTTCATCTTCAAGTCATCAATTATATCTTCATGATTGATCTTGACTTGATCTTGGGGTTTCTTTTCTTGCTCATCTTGTGGCTTTGGTTGAGACTTCTTTTTGTTTGGGCAAGTTCTTGCTAGATGTCCCATTCTATTGCATTGAAAGCATATGAAATGAGAGAGCCTTTCTTCTTCTAGCTTCTTCATTTCTTTCTCATACTTTCTCTTGCCCCATTTCTTTCCCTTGATGTTGGTGTTGTTGTAGCGGATGCCATTCATGTTGCCATATCTCTTGTAGCTCTTCAAGAGTTGAGAATGTGTGATCTTTGGCACTTCACTCACCCCAACATTGTCCTTGTTGAAACCAAGGCCACTCTTGTCACCATATCTTCTCTTGTTCTTCAACATGTGTTCAAAGGTGACTTGAGAGTTGTAGCATCTCTCTAGCTTGTTGTTCAAATTCTTCACTTTGCTCTTGAGTCTATTGTTCTCCTTCAAAAGATTAGTCTCACAAGACATAGAAGTTGAACAAGCATATAATTGTGAAGAACATGACATATCAAATAAATCATAGCTAGAGGTGGATACATGCTTCTTCCCTGCATCACAAGGGTTAGTCATATGTGATTGATCATTCAACCCAAGTGATGAGCTCTCACTAGTTTTAGTTTGTTCATTGGAAAACTTCTTAGTGAGAAAAGCATGATCTTTCAACAAGTTGTCATGAGTAACACAAAGTTGCTCATGAGTCAATTTTAGCACATCATGTGAACAAGTAGTAACATAAAGTAGATGCTTTTGTTGTTCACATGTTGTCTTTAGAAATGAGTTTTCATTTTCAAGATTCATTGTTTTGGATTTCTCATTCTCCAAAGACATGGTCATGCTAGCAAGTCTACTAACAAGCTCATCATATGAGGCATGATCAATCACATTGCAACTTGATACCTTCGTGTCACCTTGTGACATGAAGCAATATGACGATGTTGGAGAGCTTGTAGTAGCAACATCAATTGAGCATGAACCATCATCACCATCAAGTGTGCTTGAGGTAGAATCATCACTTGCATCACTTGAGGCAACATCCTCCATCTTGTCAAGTGAGCTTGAGGTAGATCGATCATCTTCCTCACTTGACCATGAGGTGGAGCAATCTTTCACAGCAATCTTGTTGTGATCATGCTCAACACACTCATGTAGCACCATCGTGGCTTCCTCCACCTCATACTTGCCATCATCCCATGTGGAGGCATCGCCGAAGATGTGCTTGATGGAATCCCACGCCATACGTGCGGTTCCTCGATGATTCACCTTCTTAAACACATCAAAACTCAAAGCAAGCATTAGAAAGCAAAGAGCTTTATCATTAAGATCATAAAGAGCTTGTTGAGCTTCGGTAAGGTTCTCATCGTCCATCACGTGAGTGAGACCCTTTGTGACAACCCACCAAACCTTAGGTCCCGAAGCACGAAAATGATCAAGCATATGGTGTTTCCACCGTGCAAAGTCCGTGCCATCAAAAATGTGTGTGTCACAGGAGCACTCAACATCTATCCCACTAGTCGCCATCCTCTCGGGTCGGTGAAGACCACTAAAATGAGAGACCCGGCTCCGATACCACTTGTAAGGTCGAGATGGCGGACTAGAGGGGGGGGGTGAATAGTCCTTTTTAAAACTAATCGCTCTAGCTAACCGATATAAGTGCGGAATTAAATCTATCGGCCTAACCAAGACTTTCACCTCTCTATCTATGTCTCTAGATGCACCTTGTAAAAGATCCTAAACAAGAAGACAAGGTGCCAATCTAGCTAGTGCACACTAAACAAGTCTAGCTTGCAAGGTCACACAAACCTAAGCAACTAGTACTTTAGCAACCGGTGTGCACCTACACAATTCTAATGAGCAAAAGCACAAAGCCAACCTAAGCTCACTAGATGCTCATGGACAAAGCTACACAAGCCAAACCCAAGAGCTCAATCTTACTTAACTACACAAGCTAAGCAAGGCAACTTACTCTACTTCTAGCTACACAAGCAAGAAGGTGATTAACAAGCTACTCAAGCTAACTAACCACAAGAGCAACTACACAAGCTATACAAGAATGTAAGAAAAGTAAATACAAAGCTTGTGAAAGAGATTGCAAACCACCGCGAAGTGTGGACACAAGATGACTCGGTGATTTTTCACCGGGTTCACTTGGTTGCCCCCAAGCTACGTCTGTTGTGTCGACCAACACCTTCGGTGGTTCCTCCGGTCTTTTCACCTAGATGGTTCTTCGGTGTGACCCTCAAGTCACTTGCCCCTCAAGGCACACCCCGCAAGGCACCGCAAGACACCACTCTCAAGTGAGCCCCTCAAGGCACCGAGCAAACCCACACACTCAAGGGTGGTAACTCAATGACACGCGCAATCCAATAGGGCTACTCTTCGTGATCCCCGCGAGGTGAGTACCGACCTCTCACAATCTCTTCTCCCGAGCACCGTATCTCCACGCGTGCTACCACGGAGCCTCTTGCCACCAAGCCGTCTAGGAGGTGGCAACCTCCAAGAGTAACAAGCTCTCCGGCTTGCAACACAACCACCTAGTGCCACAAATGCAATCTCACAAAGCACTCGCACTAGAATCGCTCTTCTCACACTATCGGATGGTCACTACCAAGCATATGTGAGTTAGAGGGCTTCAAGCACCACCACACAAGGCAACATAGCTAGGGCGTGCTCGGCAACCGGCCCACCGGCCAAACCACGTATATATAGCCCCAAGGGCCGAAACTAGCCGTTGCCACCTCGGGCAACCGAAACACGAGCGCCGGACGCGTCGGCCTCCACCGCCGGACGCTCCAAGCCGCGTCCGGCGCTCCTCGTCACGCCACGTGTACCGACCGTTCGAAGTCGACCGTTGATCCCCAACGGCTACCTCACGATCTGCTCGAAACCTGCGCCGGACGCGCTGGTGACCACCGCCGGGCGCGTCCCGGCCAGTCATCCACCGGCACCGCCCGCGCGCACGAGAGAACCGCCGGACGCCAAACGGTGACTCGCCCGAGTCCGCCACTGCGTCCGGCGCGCGTCGCGAACGTGCTCGCGCGGCACTCGGCACCGAAGTTTACGGTCCGAGTCCGGCGTGCGCCGACGCGCGCCTCCTCGGCGTCCGGCGCTCGCGCGCCGAGCCCCCGCCCACGCCAACCTTCCACGCGCCGGACGCGTCCGGCCCGCCTGGCCGCGCGTCCGACCGCCGCGTCCGGCGCTTGTAAATCCATGATTCTGACCCATCGAAAACGCGATCTTCTCCACCATGCTATCCCACAAGTATACCAACTTGACCACCATAGATAGCATGTTTCCAACAACAATTTGCATCCGGCGCAATGGAAAATATGCCTCCAATTTTCCCGAAAGCGCCGAATCCCGCCGAGCTACAAACCACAGCGCGAACATTCGCCACCTTTGTAAATGTGCCGACACCACCAAGTGGACAACTCCATGTGCTTGTGTGTTAGCATTTTTACAATCATTTTCAAAGGATTTTCTCTTCAACTCACCACGCCACTCGATCCTAGCACATCGCAATGTTAGATCGCTCAAGTGGCACTAGATGACCGATATGCAAACAAGATTACCCCTCTTGATAGTACGGCCATCTATCCTAAATCCGGTCAAGTACTTCTCTACTCAACCTTAGACCGGTGAAATGAAATGCCCTAGGTTATACCTTTGCCTTGCGCATTTCCATCTCCACCGTCTTCCTCCATTGTGCCAATGCAACAACATGCACCGACACGATCATCAAATGATATGATCCACTTCATATCATCATGTGACACTCTTGGTCCATCGATCTTGACCTCACTTGCTCTTCACCGTTGCGTCGGTCCATCGGCGCCAAGTCTTGCCCAAGCTTCACCATCGCATGGTCCTTCGCCGCAGACCTCAACTTGCCCTTCACACTTGCAACCGGTCCATCAAGCCAAGCCTCATCTTGATCTTCACCTCTTGGTCACATGACTCCATGTCATGTCTCATTTGCAATGAGCTCCTTTATCAACTCATGTGTTGAGCCTCACAACATCTCCAAGCCATCTCCACCATGGCATATGTTGCTCACACACATGTACCTAGGAACTAACTCCTGTGTATCTCAACCATCACACATGTTAGTCCACCTAAAGTTGTCACTCAATTATCAAAACCAAACAAGGGCCTTTCAGTTAGTGTATCTAAATAACAGTTATATATATGAATGCTGGGCCCTTCATGGCTCAACCCGATAGCGATAATGGGCTTCATTGCAGGTTTCTCTTGGATCCCGGCCCAATCATTTATTCGAATCCTAGCCTTATGAACGACGAGCATTCTGTGTTTTCGTAGTAGTGTAGGCCGACTAATTAATTGGTGTCTGAGGCATCTAGCTGGGGACCTTCACCGACTTGATACGCAAAGCATATAGATGCAACAAGATTTACAGAGATTCTATTATAACTATGGAGCTGATTATTAAGGGCACTCACAATGCTATCGTAGAGTCTAAGTCTATTTATTACTCTCATATTCATGGTATTTTACTAATGTGACAGTCTATCTATAATAAAGAGAGAATAACAAAAAAAAAATAAGACTTCAAATAAATCTTATTTAAACTCAAATTTATGATATCTTTAAGGTAATAAAGGCTTAGACTCGGAGTCTGCATTGTGAGTGCCTTAATCAGGAAATATAGTTGAAACAAGAATGCAAAAATTACCATGGTTTTGACTATTTGTTGATATTAAAAAAAAATGTCCAGAGTAAAAATAGCATCATGAACAAATTATGATAACCGTAGGCATAGTCGAGGTCAAGTGGCGTCGCAACGGAGCGAGAAAACTCGTGGAGAAGAAGACGAGCAACGGGCGAGCCAGCCCGGCTGGCTAGCCAAGCCAGCTCTGCCCCCCCTCCCATACCCACCCCGGTCGACTTAGCCGGGTTACCAGGCCGGTTAAGGCGGCTGCCACTTAAGCCGCCAGGGAGCCCTGGCCGAGCCCCATGAAAACCGGCTTAGCCGGGTCACCCAGCCGGCTAAGCTGGTTCGACCATGATTCCGAACCGATTTTCTCCTAAATCGCGTTTTGATAAATTTTTATTGTGGGAAATTTGGAGATTATGATTTGAAGTTGTTTCCTACGGGGATAAAACCACCACCTCTATGTATATGAGAGGATCATGGTCGATTGATCCCATCTATCAATCGTCAAACACGTACAAATACCGAAAACCTTTCTTTTACCCTAATTATCTCGTCAACCCATCTACCTGTTGTCCGGTGCTTCTCTCCACGAGATTCATTGGCATCTTAGGTGGCGTCCTAAGAGATCCTCCACGTGCTTCCTTGTGACGGATCTTTCCGGAGGTGATTCAGTAGCACTTTCAGCCATCAACGAGTTTTACATCGGCCCTATCGGTCTCTAGATCGGTTTGGCCGGTTACGTTGTAGGTTGTAGAGACAACCTCTTTGGGCGTCCAAAACCCGCTGGTGTGTTGACACGGACCAGATTCATTGTCAACACTATTATTACTAACATCTTTAATTAATTTAGTAGTGTTGTTCCCAACACAATGCAAGTACCTTGACTATATGTATCCATATGCATGCATGATCATATCATATCTTCCGGCATGGAGTAGCTCAAAAAAGAAAGAAGAGGAACGCGCGTGGACCAAAGGTGGTGTGTAGTGGCAGTGCGCGACTGTGCAAACTGCAGTGTGAGAGCACGGGAGAAAAGATCGGCCGTTGCCTGCCCGGACCACTAACCGAAATAGGTCAGCAGTCAAGGAGCATCGCGTCAGCCTCGGGACGCAGCGTACTTACGCGCCCACTACCTTTGTTGCCGCCACCAGCATGCACCCTCTCGCTCTCTACAACGGCCGGCCGGCAGCGGCGAGCATGCCTCCTCCGCCCAGCAGCTTTTCCCCGGCCGGCGCTTTTCTCCCTCTCGGCGCGCGTACGTCGGCCCTCCGGCGCCTTTTCTTGGGCGACGTCGTCCGCCATGGGTCCCCGGCCGGCCATCGATCGCATGCAGGCGATCGCGTACGTACGTACTGGAGCCGGATCTCTTTCCGTTCGACAGTCGATCGCTTTAGCCTAGTGCCCGGCCGGCTTTTCTCGATCATCGATCTCACGATCGCGGTCGCGGCTGCCGAGCTGATCAGCGAGCTTTGTTTGCATGCTGCAGCAGAGCAGGAGAGGAGACCAGCAGACAAGCGCACCCCTGCTGACAACCCTTCGTGCTTCCTACTACGACGGCCACCGCTACATTCCTCCATGATGAGCAACCTCGACCCATTCCTGTTTCTACGGCTCTGTATGTTTACGTACGTACTGAAACAGTAGTATTGCTTCTTTTTAGTAGCAACATATAACCATGCATGAATTGGACTTTATAGTTTGCTCGTTCGATATATACCGTACCACTTTGTTTAATCATTTTTGTTTTGCGGTCGTGGGCCACCACAAATCATGCAGCCATAGGAGTTCTCTAAACCGTACCATGTTGTCACGTGCAATGCAACACTCTAGTTGGTTCGAGTTGTACAGGAATGTTGTCCAAAACCATCCTAAAATTTAGGCACTTCAAAATAGGAGAGGTGATAATATATAGTGTACTACCTAGACCATACATGATCACGATTTTTTCTTTCATATGCTTCTTTAATTTCGTACTCCCATTTTGAATTTTTAGGCTCCGACCACCCCCTCGTCGGTTGGGGGGCTGGAGGGCCGGCTGTCCCCGCGCCGTGGAGATGGCCCTAGCGGCCCCTCCGCACGCGCGCCGTCTATGGCGGCGGCGGGCTGTGGCCGGCGGCGGCAGGTCCTAGTCGGCGACCGGCCGCTGGTGGCTCCCCTCCCTGACCAGCTCGCTGTCGTGGCCACTGGGCCGACCCCGTCCCGCAGCCTCGAGGTAGGGGTGACCTTGGCTAGGGTGAGAAGGTCACTCGCAGCGCCGTCGTGCCCAGGTGGCCTGATTCGCCGGCCTGGAGGCATTGCGCGCTCGACCGCGGTGGATCCGATGACCCAGGCCCCGCTTCGCCGCCTGCGCCCGGTCGCCGTCAGGCGGCCGTTCCAGCCCCCTTCCCCTGCGGTGGCTGGCGGGCGCGCGCTGCGTGCTCGTGCGACGGCGGCGGGTCGCCGGTGGTGGAGGCGGGGCCTCCCCGCCGTCGGCGCCGAAGCCTACATCGGCGGTCTGGCTTGCTCGTTGGGCGGGCTGTGGGACGCCCCACCTCGGATCGTCCCTGGTAGGGGAGGCGTGGAGCGCGCGCTGTGATGGCTCCGTCCGTAGGCTGCCTCTGGTACACCCCGCGCCCGCCGCACCCCTGGCCTTGAGGAGGAGCGCTTCGACCGGGGTCGTTGCGGTGGGGAGTCCCCCTCCCACAACTTCGGTGTACCAGAGTACTCCGCGGCAACGGCCCTCGCGCGCGCTTGTTCCCCTCCTTCCCCTGCCGTTCAGCGGCGACGGTGGTTCATAGCCGAGGATTGACGACCACCGGCGGCAGTTCCGGCCATCCTTGTCTATGGGGTGGGTGGCAGGACGGCCGGTCGGCCGCTCTTCGGCCTCCCCGCACCCTTGACCGGGGCCAGTGCTCCCGCAAGCGTGCCTTGGGCCCCCCTCCCGTGCGGTGGGTGTTGGGCCTTGGCCGCTCTAGCGGCGCCCTCCCGCCAGCGCTCAAGGTGAGTGCTGCGGCGCTAACCAGGGGCCAACTGGACCACCCACCTGCTCCGGCGATGAGCGGTGGGCCATGACCATCCTGGCGGTACCCACGCGCCGGCGCTTCTCCCGCTCCGCGGCCATTCCTTTGTTCGGCATCGGCGGCGGACACCACGAAGAAAACCAGTGGCGTCATTGGCGGCAGCAGCGACCTAGGGAAGCGTGGGTGAAAACCATGTCCTCTCAGGCCGATGGCCTAGGACCGGCGACAGTGGCGAGGAACGTCATCACCTTCTTGAAGGTGTCGTCTCCGCTGATCCTCAAACGCTGCTGGTAGAGCAAGCCCGGAACAAAAGATCCCACGGTGCATGTCCTAACGGAGTTGGCGCCTGTGGGCGTCATCCCCTTCTTGAAGGCTCCGTTGTCGCGCCCATATTGCTCCTCCGACGCCGAGTCCTGCCCCTGCCAGCCCTCTTGGGCCGTATGTTGTTAGGCGTGGTGGGGGACCTTCTCTCCTTCTGTTGGCGTGAGTGTTCTATTGGTTCCAACCGGGGTTGCCGGGGCGTGTTTAAAATCTTGTATCCACCCCGGTAACCTTTGTAAAACATTCTCTTCTACTTAATTACAATGATGCATAAATCTTTTGTGTATTCGAGAAAAAAACATGCATTGCATGCACGCTTTGCAAAAGCTTGCACTTGAGATGGCGTTCAATGATACATGGCTTTTTCACGGCCATCACTCGACATAATTGGTTAAGTGAGGCAAATGCTAGTTATGTTACTACAAAATATTGATTACCATCACTAGCTCAGGAGACCCAGTCACTTCCTATTTTTCACCCTTATCGGTGATAATCGATGTCATCATTGCTAGTTTGCAACCGTGGATGATAAGTTACTCTGACCACCAGCTTCTGTAACAAACCGACGATATTTTTTTATAAATCTAATGAAATGTTCCCATTTGGTGCACCAGCCACTGGCGACATAGAGGAGGGGGCGAGGTCATATCATACCATGCCATGGGAGGCACTAATGCCACCGATAATACCACTGCCTCTGACCTAGGAGGCCATTTAGCTTTAAGCCCCGGTCCGCTAGCTACACCAGGAGTCTCCACTTCTGCGCAACGGACAAAGAGACTATGGGAGGGAGCTAAAGGAGGAACAGTGATGTGCAAGAGGGGGGAGGAAGGTAGGAAGAGAGACAAGAGAAGGGAGGGACGAGAAAGAGAGGAGGGTGGGGGGTATGAGGCCTGTGCTCTCCGTGAGCTCTAGTCGCATGGGACACATGCATGGGCGAGTAATTCTGTAGTAGTGTTAGGGTGGCCACCATGCAATGCCGTCAATTTCATCATTATAGGGAGGTGTGTGATGAGAGATGCGTTGAGATTGTTTGTAGTTAGATGTACTAAGATTGCTTGGAATGAGATCTTAGTGACTACCCCCTACGCGCCAAGAAATGTCATATGCATGCATGTATGCCAGCAAGGACGATGGACATCTCGCATGCAGAGACTAGCTAACTTGACTAGTCAATCAAATGCCACCCCAAACAATTCCAATACATCTGTCATATGTATCAATGTAAGCATGCCTATAATAATAACAAAGGATGGACACCTCGATCGCTGCCATCGTGTGGAGGCTAACCACAAGTGCGTGCTTAGCCCTAACTTGCACTTACCTCGCTTACCAATTATGTCAAGTACGTGATGGCCATGAAAAAAAAGATACGTATCATTGCAGGACAGTTGTGCGTCTCACAAAGCCAGTTTGTACTATTATGCAAACAAAAGGACATCAATAAAACACAGAAAGTACGTACTATGGGAATGCTCTTTCCAAAATCAAAAATTCAAAAACAGAGTACGAAGACCACGCACGAAAAAAAAAAAAGAGAAGAGATCGTGATCAGATCACATGGGCCAGATAGCACTCGTACGCACGATCTCCTCGGCCAACGACATGTAGATCGCTCGCTGCAGCAACTATCTTGCTTGGTGCTTGCATGCGCCCATGCAAATAAAGAGAGACCAATGCAATGCGTATGCATGCAACGCAACGCAAGCCCGCATGCAGATATGTTGTGTACGGCGCTGCATGCGTGCTTTTTTCCCGTGCGCGCGGCACGGCGGCAACTTTAAGCCATTCCCTGTGCAAGCTCCTCTCTCGTTAGGCCCTTTGCCTGAATCGGACGATCCGACGGCCGGCGAGGCGCCTCGAGATCCGGAGCCACCCCAACCTGACCCAACGCAACAAAGTGGTGGATGCGTGTGCAAGCTTTCACAAAAGCTTGGATGAGGGAGCTCTTGTTCAAGGGTTTAATAAACAGTTAGTTAATATGTTCGATCATAGCTAGTCTTTCAAGTACTTAATAACGACCACACTAATGCACTATTGTAAACAAAAGCCCTAATAAGGTAGCATGTGAGTGAATCCTGGCTCGGAACTTTCGTGATATCGCTGGCGGCCGGCAGCATGCAAAGTACTTACTCGCTTAATTTGGTCGTACGTATATACTGTCACATGCATGTAGCATCGCATGCATACATTATAATATTGCTTTGTCTCGCTGCAAGCTAGCTCCAAAGTGTGTAACCAGTCAAAATGTTTTTCCGACAAGGTCATTGGTCGCCATGATCTCACCCACATAGCCTGCCTGCCTAGCTAAGTTACGTTGATGAGTAACTACTTCGACAGTTTGTGACAGTTAGATAAAGGAGCTAGCTAGGTATATAGTATCAGTACTACAACACGACAGCTTTGCTTAAACAATATACTACCGCACTACAGTGCAAAGTTCAACCTTTTGGTTCCAGGCTTCCACACCTCTATATACACAATCTCTCTCTCTCCCCCCCCCCCCCCCCCCCCCCCCCCCCCCTCTCTCTCTCAGGGATTTTTTTTTTTTTTTTTTTTTTTTTTTTTTTTTTTTTTTTTTTTTTTGCGATTCTCTCTACAGGGAATTCGTGTGTGATGTGCATACACATCATACTAAAAAGAGGTCACGATATTATTATGAAAAATATTGTAGACACATAGTTTTTCTCCCCTGATATATATAGAGATGAGAGAGTGAGCTCAATGCAACACAACACACACACTGCTTATATGCCGGCAAAACGAATCGTTCTAGCTTTAAAAACCGTTTGGAAGAAACTAAGCAAAAAGCTAGCCTGCTGAGAGACATTTCTCTGTGGGAAGCAAAAGCCGGTCTTTGCTCGCTCCCACACCGATCAAATCCTTGGACATTTTTCAGTAATGCTTCTCCTTTGTAGAGTACTGACGGTATAATTAAAGAGAGAAAAGGGCCGGAAGCATGCATACATGTCAGCCGGGTCCGCCGGGAGACAAAAGAAACATCACCGTGATGTAATGCAGAAGCTCGAGGTGTTTTTCATCGATGACCGATGCATCTGTACCCAAAGCTAGGTAGCTAGTCGCCTAGACTCACTCGTTTCAGATATTTGTCTCGAAACATAGCGACATGAACATGTAACTGTTTAAGTATCCCTAGACGATCCTCCACTAATTAATTCCTCAGCTGTCTGGAAAACAAAATTGATTTCTTTCTGCACATATGCAAATATATTTGTTTGAACATGATGTCTATGCAATACTCTTCCATTGGAAATTATGTTTGGTTTTATTTAACTATCAGTAAACCTTTTTTGAGAGCTTGCCATGGCCTAGTTTCAAAGAAATTAAAATCTATCCCTAGTGTTAAATATTTTCTAATTTTATCCATAGATTTGCCTTAAGAATACATTTATTATATTTATAAATTAGTGATTTTGAACAAGTCACTGTGCAAGTTGCATCAAAGAGACTGTACCATTCACTACTACATAACGCATTACAGAGACGATCAAATACAATGCATAGAAGCGGAGTACGTGACTAACCTTGTTTCGGATGTCTGTTTATAAGCATAGATAACATATTAAATTAAAAACCGGTGATGCCGAGCCCGCTACCTAGGCCCACTGGCCATGATCCCCCTAGGCGCCTCCTCAGTGAACTCGTCTAGTAGCTTGATGTTCATCTCCTCCTATGAGCCTAGTTCTCTCCTACCATCACAACCCAACTTAGCCACCGTGCCATGCACCCACTAAGTGCTGCTCGAGGAACCTAGCTCGTGGATTTCAGGCACGCACCACACAACCGCCCTAACGAGGAGATGTTAAGAGAGTGAGGGCGAGGGACAAAGTGGGGGCACCAAGTGGAGGAGAGGGAGGGAGAGAGGAGAGGATACACTGGGTTGGAACAGGTTATCGTTATCCTAGACCGAAGCTTCTCATGTGATAGAGGAGCTCAGAGGAAGTAAAAGGCCCTGTGATGAGCACCCAAAAGGGGAGACGAATTAGGTGCCTAATTCAAAAAATTTTAAATCCTTGGGACTCTGTTTGAACTGCCACTAGAAAAACATAAACTACTCTAGCAAAACATGAACTTAAGCAGTTTTTATCATGCTCTGACACTTACCTTTAACATACAAAGAGTTGTACAACCAAGAGCTAATCCTTAACCTATTGATATTCTTGGAAGGTTAAAGTCACACAGTAAAACACATACATAAGCTTATTACATTCATTAATAGTTTGATCAACAATTTCTCTTCAAATATGTCATTTTGTTTCTTTCATCTTAATGAAATACATGTACAACCTGTTCGCAAAAAATATATGTCCTTCTTTTGGGAAAAATCATAAATATAAAGTTTTTCTATATATGAATCTAATGACATTAATTTTTCATTATAAAATTATGTATTAACAAGGAAACTTCTGCTCAAAACATATTATAGTGTAAAAATACACCTACGAAAATATAAAAAGTGATTCTTCTTTTTTTACTTCGAAAAGTGTCTTCTCTTCTCTCTAGATCCGTACATGAAATGAAGTCATGATATGTGCTTATATGAGTTATAACTGCACGCATATGTGCATAATGATGATACATAATCTGATTTCAATATATTTTTGAGCAGATGTCGGGACTATTACATAATTTTCTGAGTCACAAGTTATTCAGGTTACCGCGCAACAAGATATACTCTCTATTGCAACATATGACCACGTTTGCTAGTATAGTATATCACTTTTCCTATGTATCTGTCGCAAGAAATGTGTGTCTCTTGCGATGTTCTATCCGTTCGATTGGTCCATCTAGCCTATGTCTGGTCCGCTTTGTTGCCTTTGGGTTGTGAGTGTTGCAAGAAATATTGGACATATTTCTTATGAAAGAAATATAACAACTCCCATATTATATATACCAAAACGGAGAGAATACTAGAAGCCGAATGGGCAAAGTTGTATATGATAGGAGATCGTGTCAATTGTACTATACTTTACTAAAAATGGATTCTTAATTAACCAAGTACTACTAGGGATGAAAACGAAAATGGTAATCTCCGATTTCCGAAAATCGTTTTCGAGCTTTTTCTGATTTTTGAACATAAATGGTAATGAAAGCGGTAATCGAGAAAACAAAAATGATAATGGTAAAAATAATTGGAATTGAAAGTGGAAATGATTTAGCCCTCTTCCGACCGTTTCCGAAGAATTCCGTATTTAACCGGTAATTTACCGTTGGTAACTACCGATACAACACATAATTTTGGTCCAATTAGCCCGCTCAAAAAAAAACATAAGCATGCCCAAGCGGCCAAGCCCATTGACAAGCACATAAGGTAATTTTTTTTTATTATTGGAAAGGAACTAACTATTAGGGAAGTATTGATGCCAAGCACACTGGAGAAGGAACTCGATCTAATAATTCATGTGTTCTATCAATATGCTATATCAAGTTTACTAAGAACTTGATCATTTATTTGTGTCATAGTCTAAGAACTATCGTGCTCTTGCGTGGTTTGCCACTTTTTGAGACTAAGATTGGTGTGAAATGTGTGGCTTTAGCTCTAAGGTTTAGTATGTTTATCGTTTTTAGTATATCGTTTTTGTCAATTCCTACCGTTATCGTTGTGTTTTTCCGATCGACAATATCGTTTTCAAAATTACCATAATACCGGCGCCGTATTCATTTCCGACAATACCGTATCGATTTCGTTTTCGGAAAAAAATTATGAAAATGAAAATAATTTAGCCTCCTTCCGATCGTTTCCGACAGTTTTCATCCCTGAGTACTACTACGATCTATAGTCTATACACGAGGAGAGGATCAGAGAACTCAAGTTAAGCAGGTACTCCTGCTCCATACTGGTGGAGGGCCGATGGGTGCATTATTTTTTTAGAGAAAACAACCAAGTCCAGCTTTGAAGCTACTTTCGTCCACAAAATTACCGGAACGCCCCTGCTGACCTCGCTCCTCTATATATACGCGCACCTCCTCTCACCTCTAGCTTGCCAGCCCTAAAGCAACACGACGCACTAGCTAGCTAGACCTTGGTCTCGCAAAAACCTCACACACCGCAGCACTGCTTTGATCATCCGCAGCACACAGTAGCATAGACGTACACTAGGTAGAGCGACGACCGCGACAATGCAGTACGGCGCGGCGGCAGCGGAGCAGGCGTGGTACATGCCGGTGGTGGCACCGTCGTCGGCCGTGGAGACGGCGGCGGAGCGCGTGGAGCGGCTGGCGTCGGAGAGCGCGGTGGTGGTGTTCAGCGTGAGCACCTGCTGCATGTGCCACGCCGTGAAGCGCCTCTTCTGCGGCATGGGCGTGCACCCGACGGTGCACGAGCTGGACCTCGACCCGCGCGGCCGCGAGCTGGAGCGCGCCCTCGCCTGCCTCCTCGGCGCCTCGGGGGCGGCCTCGGCGGGCGGCGCGGCGCCGGTCGTGCCCGTCGTGTTCATCGGCGGCAGGATGGTCGGCGCCATGGACCGCGTCATGGCCGCGCACATCAACGGCTCCCTCGTGCCGCTGCTCAAGGAGGCCGGCGCGCTCTGGCTGTGATCGGATTATTGCCGCCATTGCCGCCGCTGCTGTTGGGAGGGGCTTGCTGACAGTAGGGCATGCAGGTTACTTATTAATACACCCAAAGTAGTGAGTTATTAATCATAGCGTGCGTCGTGCTTGTGTGTGTCTGTGTGTTAGTGAGAGAGATCTAGAGAGAGAGGTCGGTGATTTTTTACTGATGCTGCCTCCGTCTTGTGTGTGGGAGAGCTAGTTAGTTAGACCGTGTGCTTGCATGCTCACGTTTACGAGTGTGTTTGCACTGCTACTGCTAGCTAGGTTTGGTCGGTGCTAGAAGAGAACGATCGATTTGGTGTTCTTAGTTCTCTTCGTCCATGCATCTTATTAATCAGTTGGCTTTGCCGTATTTTTCATCACTCTCTTTGTCTTGTGTTTTCTTTCATGAGAGCCATGCATGCATATGGACAAACGAGTTGTGTTGTGTGCCAAGAAATCAAATCCGAATTTTATATTAATGACATGCATGATCACTCTCGATCACTCGTTACGTTTATATATATTATAATCTAAAATGTAAAAAAGTGCTAATATCGATCAACAACGTATCTAGCCATCTACTTCGATTAGCAACTTTTATACAAACGTTGCGATATATTCTTCACATATTATATAAACACACATGGATGGTGTATATAGCTAATAAGAGATCGATCAGATTTCTCTAGCTGTTTACTGGCTTCTTGTAATTTAAAACCATGTCAAATTAAAGAAACGAAAGAAAAAGAAAATATTGAGAGGATTATGTAATTGCAAGTGGTATGTATTTCGCGTTCTCTCGTCCTCGATGGCTAATTAGTCGGTGCTGGTTCAGAGCTCCTTTTGGCGACCGGCAGGCAGCATGCATGCACGCTCGTCTTTTTTGCATGAGACGGCCGGCTAGCATCGCGTGTGCGCCACCTTTATGCTTTGTTCGAGATAGCTTTTCACTGTGTGCTTCGCCTGTGTCTCCTCTCAATGCTTTAGTTTGCTAGCGTCTTCCTCCAATGCTGGCATTGGCTAGCTACAGCTACTACATGCCTCTCATGGCAGATGATCCTCGATGATCTGCAATTGTGATTTGTTTACAAAAAGAAATAACGTACGTTCATACTCAGCTCCCCTGTAAAGTTCTACCATCTCAAAGCTTTTGAAGAGCCCATGGACTGTACTTAGTTTAACCGGCGGCCTGGTACAAACTCTGCCTTGCATATGTAGTAATAAATAACAAGGTTATTAATAAAAATGTATATTCACAAATTGAATGTTCCAACAGGTAAAATTAAACGAGCAACATACACACCACGCAGCTCCAGAAATAACTTCATGAATGATTTTTCCCTTAGTCTAAACACCATGTTGAAAAAGGTCACAAGCAAATAGCAGGATCAAGCTAGGATCGATTCGCCTGAACCGGCGTACCCAACTGCCACTACAACACATCATCTAATTAAAGGCATTTTATTAAAGGCATTTTATTAAAATTGCCTTAATTTCCTTTTATTTAAAGGCAATTTTTGGAAAAAGCCTTTAAAACTATGTTTTTAAAGGCATTTCTATGAAAATGCCTTCAAAAGCTATAACATTTAAAGGCATTTTTTTAAAAATGCCTTTAAAAGCTATAACATTTGAAGGCATTTTTTAAAAAATGCCTTCTATAATCTGTGTACACCAACCGAACGCAGCTGTACTCTAATCTAAAAATAGAAACAAAAAAAAGAAAGGCAACCCGCAGCTCCACAGGACCGAACGTGTGACCAAGTCCTTCGCTCACGGTCTGACCCCCGCATCGCTTCGATCCAGAAAAAAGAAAAAAACAAACGCAGCGGCAGCGGCGGGCGATCCAGCGGCGACGCAGGCGGCTCCGATCCAGCGGCGACGCGGGCGCCGTCCTTCTCCAGTCCAGCGGCGGCGGCGCTGGGGGCCGACCCTGGGCCTCCTGCTCCGGCGCCGAGGCGATGAGGCGGCGAGGCTGCGAGGGGGCGGCACGGCTGCGAGGAGGCGGCGCGGCATCGTTGGGCAGCGCAGCGCGGCGACCTACTACCCGGCCTGAGGCACACGCGAGGTCGCCCACGACGAGGATCCCCACAACATCTGCCCCGCCGAGATCCTGAATAGCTCCTCCACGAGGATTGAGCATATGTGAGTAAATCTGACATGCCCTAGATCCTGAAGTGTTCCTGTTGTTTCAATCCATGGCTCCATGACTGAGTTTGATGACATGAGTGAGTAGTATAGAGTTAATTCGTGTCAGATCAGTTATCCAAGTTGAGCGTTCATATTGCCTCTATCCATCGCTTGTGCTAATTTGTATCAGATTTGCTTTTGTGCACATATATTGACCTATTACTTACTAAATGTTAGAATTAGTAAAGCAAATTCACATGTCATGCATCGAGCAGATTCATATATAATATTTTCCGCATTGGTGCATCCTTATTTTTGGAAAATGCAGTATCACCACATTTATAGGTGAGACATAGAGCGAGGTGCTAGAGAATTAATGCTTCCTTTCGTTTTTTGTAGTCCACATTGATAGTAATTTCATCTTCGCTTTGGCACTGGCCATCGTTTGACAGAACCCCACATATTGTTCATCGAGACCATTATTGCAGCCAACATGGACAAGCAGTGGATGAGAGCGCCTAGGTAACACTAGTTAACAACTGCTCCTGTTTTTTCCTATGTCCAATACCAATCCTTAGCAACCTGAATTTTCATTATTGCGTATTAGGTGGTCAGCTGAGTATGATGAAGGCCTCCGTAGCTTCATAGACTTCGCCTTTGCTAGATCAGCCCAGCAGAATAGAATTCTCTGTCCTTGTCGTGATTGTGCAAACAATTACTGGGTAGAGGCAAAAGATGTCCGAGATCATCTAATTTCCATTGGGTTCATGGATGGGTATTCATCGTGGATTCATCATGGTGAGGGCATGTCAACTGTACCGAGTCCTGCTCTGCGCCCACAATCAGATGATGACGATGCTGAAGTTGATCCAATGGAGCAGATGCTAATGGAGGGTTTTGGGATGTATGATGCCAGTGCTTTAGGGGAAGATGAGGGATTCGAGGATGAGGATGAGGATGAGGATGACATTGATGCTGAAGCATACTACAAGTTAGTCCAAGATGGGAGCCAAGAGTTGTATCCGGGCTGCAAGAAATTCTCAAAGCTGCAATTTCTCATTAGGCTCCTTAGAATGAAGAATCGATGGGGAGTAAGCAATGGTTATTATAATGAGCTCCCGGCTTTAATGAAGGATGCACTTCCCGAGGGTGAGGTGTTGCCAAAGAACTTCCACGAGGCCAAGCAATTTGTGAAGGCTATTGGAATTGGTTATCACTGCATTGATGCTTGCAGAAATGACTGCATATTGTACAGGAAAAAATATGCTAATGCCAACTCATGTCCAGTGTGTAAATCAAGTAGGTGGAAGAGTGTGAAAGGTGGAGTTGATGGAAGACGTGTCCACAAAGTTGCTGCAAAGGTGGTTCGACATTTTCCACTTAAGAGGAGGCTCCAAAGGTTATTCATGTCTTCAAAGACAGCACATAACATGAGGTGGCATAGCGAAGGTCGCACAAAAGATGGCTTGCTACGTCATCCAGCGGACTCTCCAGCTTGGAAGAATTTTGATGCCACACACCGGTGGTTCAGTTCAGAGGTTAGAAATGTTAGGCTTGGGTTGGCAACGGATGGTTTCAACCCATTTGGCAGCATGAATGTGTCCTATAGTGTATGGCCTATCATCTTGATCCCATACAACCATCCTCCATGGGTTTGCATGAAGCAATCCAATTTTATTCTATCTGTTCTTATCCCGGGTAAAAGGGCTCCAGGAAAGGACATAGATGTCTATATGCAACTAGTGATTGATGATCTCCTTGAATTTTGGAAGCGTGGTGTCATGACTTATGATGTATCTTGCAATAAGAAGTTTCGTCTACATGCAGCACTGCTATGGACAATAAGTGATTGGCTTGGACGGGGAGTACTATCTGGAGAAAGTATAGCAGCATGCTCCCATTGTCTCATAGACACATGTTCGCTTCGTTTGAAACATGGACACAAGACCTGCTATATGGCACATCGTAGATTCTTAGATGCTGATCACAAGTTCAGATTTCAAGCTAGATTGTTTGATGGTACCCAAGACTTTCGTGAGCCTCCTATTCAACTTTCAGGGAAGGAAATATCAGAACTGACAAAAGATATGGTAACAGTATTTGGAAAATTACAAAAGGATAAGCACAAGAAGAGAAAGCG
The DNA here is from genome assembly GCA_018135685.1 of Themeda triandra. Lineage (NCBI taxonomy): Eukaryota > Viridiplantae > Streptophyta > Magnoliopsida > Poales > Poaceae > Themeda > Themeda triandra. Next base: position 171,749 of record JAENPR010000923.1, on the reverse strand, counting down.
GAATGCTGAAGCAGAGGAAGTGAATGAGACTGACTTATCAAAAGTGTTCAAAAAGAGGTGTTGCTTATTTCAATTGCCATACTGGGAGACACTTCTTGTGCGCCACAACATTGATGTCATGCAATTGGAGAAAAATGTCTATGGTAACATAGTCAATACATTACTTGATGTTGACAAGAGATCAAAGGATAATTTGAATGCTCGCCGTGACCTCCATGAAATGGGCATACGGCCTGATCTTCACCCACAAACAGAGGGGACTAAATCATACCTACCTCCTGCACTATATTCTCTGAGTCCAAAGGAAAAAGAGATGTTCCTTCAGGTTCTGAAAGATGCAAGATTCCCTGCTGGATATGCATCCAACTTGCAAAATAAGGTTCTTGTCAAGGAGAAGAGAATAGTTGGGGTAAAGACACATGATTGTCATATTATAATGTGTGACCTGCTACCCTTAGCTATCAGCAACATTTTACCAGATAGAGTTTCCATGCCACTGGTTCGGCTTAGCAATTACTTTAAGAAATTATACTCAAAGGTTATCTGTGTTAGTGAGATTGAAAGAATGGAAGCAGAGATACCTGAGATCCTATGCCAATTAGAAAAGGTTTTTCCTCCTTCTTTCTTTGACCTCATGGTTCATTTGACTGTCCATCTAGCTACAGAAGTAAGGCTTGCTGGACCAGTGCATTATCGGAACATGTACCCAATAGAGAGATGTCTATGTAAGTACAAATCTATGGTTACAACTCGCAGCCATCCCGAAGGAGCAATAGCAGAAGGCTACCAATTTAATGAGAGTATGGCATTTTGCTCACGTTATTTGCAAAGTAGCAGCAGCAGTCATCCTTGTGCCTCAGCCAGCCATCTACCATACTTTAAAAAAGTTGGTCTTCCTTTGTCGGGGCTTCTGCTTGTGAATTGTCCTACATCGCGTGGATCCAAGCTCACCGATATGTCTTGATGAATTATCCTCATATTACATCATTTGTCGAGTATGTTGGTGACCTCTTCTTTATCCTTGCATCATCCTTTCTAGATTAATATACATAGGATCCTAATTCTCCTTTCACTCTAATGTAGAAAAACATCTAAATGAGCTATCTACAAATAAGCGAAGAAATAAACGTGGCGTTCAATCTGCCCATCATAGCAGCTTCCATGATTGGTTTTCAGACCATGTAAGTACCTATAATATTTCCCACTTTGCATCAGGATACCACATTTTTTGACAATCATTGACTTTTTAGGTTCAAGGACTGATATCTAGGGGCAATCATATCTCTGATGAAGTGAGGCTCCTAGCACAGAAGCCTTATATGATGGTCAAAAAGTACAACAGCTATTTTGTAAATGGGTACACATTCCACACAAGGGGTTATGCTGAAGGAAAAGCCACTCAATGTGATGCAGTAGCACTTGTAGCAAAAACATCTAGTTTTTCAAGTTCAAAAGATAACAACCCATCTGTAGGAGATGTTGCGTATTATGGCCGCATAATAGAAATAATTGAATTAAATTACTCAAACACAGGACATGTAGTTTTGTTCAAGTGTGATTGGGTTGACAGTGTACATGAAGGTAGAGGGGTCCGAAAGAATGACAAATTTGGGACAACACAAGTGAACTTCAACAATCTACTTAATAGTGGTAACGATGTCTTTGATGAGCCATTCATCTTAGCAACACAAGCGACCCAAGTTTATTATGTACAAGATCTTGTTGATATGGACTGGCATACTGTGGTTGATGCAACTCCATGGGATTATTTTGATATGGATGCTAGAATTGATGACAATGATGAGACATATTCAGATTATCCCACAGAACCTCACCCTTTACCAACTGAAAGTTTGAGCAATGATATACCTAGTCAGCATGATGATGATGAAAACTGGATTAGGAATGGTATTAGTGGGATCACTGTTGATCTACTAAGGTAGCTAGTCGTCTATTTAAACATGTTGCTTCACTATATTTTTCTGAATATTATCATCACTACTGTATATATGTGTGCTGACTATATGCTATATTGGATAAAAAAATTGCAGTGAAGATGGAAAACAAAAGAGCAAGAGGAGAAGGAGGTAAATATCCTTGTGAAGTCCCTGGAACTAGCAAGAAGAGAAGGCTTATAAAGAAATATAATGATAGACTTGGAGAAGGAAACATGGCACCATCAAAGATGTTAAAGGTGATAGACTTGGAGAAGGCTATATATATGTGTGTGTGCTGACTATATACTAAAATTTCCTTCTTTTGGTCTTCTTTCGTTTGAAGTGCAAGAAGTGAAAGAGGAAAATAAGAAGCTTTGGGCTGTGGTGAATAAGTTGGAGCAGCAATACAGTGAACTGAAAAGTCAAGTTTCAGCTTCCCAAACATGCCCTCATACTGAAACTAGTCCAAGGGTTGGCACAGTAGCTGGGCAACATTTGCATGACAAGATTGATGATAATCAAGGATCAGTTTCACATTCCAATAGGAGACATGGAGTAGAACCTAGTGAGGTAAATTGTGTCCATTTGAGTTGATTTACTTATTCAATGCAGTTTGTAACTTGTTTTGCCTTCAATCCTTAGGATATTGGAAATGTTATGATGCAAAGTCTGCAAAAAATAAAGAGAGAGACAGCAGAGCACACACTTCTGGGAAATGCCAAGGAAAAACCAGCTTTGCAAAGCCTTTCAGAGACATCACAGAAGCCAAGAAGATTTCAGACACCACTTCATAAGGTGACTGCTGTGCCTTTTCTCATATCGGTCTTTCCTAAATAAATAGTAGAGAGATGATAGAGTTAGGAGTCATCTTTGTAGGATGATATGGAAGCTATGAAGTGTGGTACGGAGGTTGGTTTGGCATCTCCAAATAGTAAGAAGGTGGTGGCATTCGGGACCATTCAGAGAATTGATAGGAAAGCTAAAGCTAAGGATGGCCAACCATTGGCGGATTACATTGAGGTCCTTGTGAATATAGTTCATAAACATACAACCTTGCTGCCTCGTGCATATGGGAAGATACAAAATCTAGGAAGTGCTATTGCCCACTGTGTAGCATGGCCTCGGCAAGACGTATGATCCCTAAACTCAAAAATGGTTACTCTGCAATCATTTTGTTAATTGCTAATCATAAAAGTTTACTCTGTTACACTGCAGATCATTTGTTTAGATCTAAGTGAATTGCAGTCCAAGGTATGCTTCTATCTTAAGCACTGACAATTACTCATCTTTAGCTTGCTTGAATTATGATGTTTTCCCTGCAGTTTGGTAGCTCCATTAGCCAAATCACAGAGAAGACAAGGGAGACTGCAGTGGCGAAAACATCAACATCAAAATCTGACAAAGCTGCTGGAAAGATAAACAAATCCCAAGTTGATTTACAGAATTTGACACAAGGAAAGACAACAAGAAGGAAGGCGTGTAAAGATCAAAAACCAAAGGAGCCTACATCATCCCAGATTGTACAAAGTCGCACAAGCAACATACATATAACAACCTCTCGATGTTAAAGTAAGAATCTCTTACTTTCAGCTCTCCTTTGAAATGATGGGTAGGCTGCATTCAGAATTTTGACTTAAATTGAATCTAAAGGTTACTAAATGATGGGTAAGCCATTTGAAATGTAGTTGTAGCCTTGAACTCATTGTCTGAACTGCATGGTTGTAGCTGTTAAATGACAAGGAATCCATTTAAAATGTAAAACTAGCCTTGAATGCATTGTCTGAACTGCATGTGTGCAGTTGTGCACTTCTGTCAGCAGCTCTTGTACGTGATTGTTTCTTTTTGGAAAAAATGAGTTGTACATGATTGTCAGCAGCTGTTATAGTACTAGCAATGCCATTTTAAGTTGCTTCTTAATTAGTATGGACTGTACTGTAACTCTGAAACTGAGTACGAAACTAGACTGATGGATGACCGATACTGTAACTTTGAAAATGAGTTGTGGACTCTCTCTTACAGCAAATTAGTGTATTTTATAATTACCTTGACTCATTTGGACTTGTTTGGTTTTAGCAGGAGCAATGCGAGGACAACATAAAGGTGTATAGCCAGGTGTGAACAAGTTTATTTCAAGCTTCAAGCAGGAGTAACATGTGTTTAGTTTCTGAACATTGATGCTGGCACTGCAGCAATATAGTATATTTAGATGATTTTCAATTGCACTTGCATAGCTGTGATGTGGACACTCATAGAAGGAAGAAACTTGCATCATTCAACGTTTGAAGGCTAAACTTATTGATATTATTTGGTTACAAATATAACTTTGTATGCCTGAGATTTAAATGTTTGGATTGTGATGTTAATGTGTGGTTTGATTGGTTAATTTCTTGATGGACTATGCTGTTTTGATATTGATTAGTAGCAAATTTCTGCATGTATGCCTTGGTTTTGGAGGCATTTTTAATAATGCCTTGATTAGTTTTTGAAGGCTTATATAGAATGCCTTCAAAAAGTATTATAGGCATTTAGAAAATGCCTTTATATGTTAATATTAGAAGGCATTTTGAAAAAATGCCTCAAAAGACCTTTTGAGTCCAGCTTATAGAAGGCATTTTGAAATATGCCTAAAAAGGTCTTTGAAGGCATTTTTGCCACTTTTAAAGGTATTTTTAAATGCCTTCTATGGACAGCCATGCTGTAGTGTGCACTCTCCACGAATAATGTGAGGTTTGCCTGAAATTGTGTCCAAGAATCAGTAAATTCCGGGATCGGCAGAAGCACCCTGCCGCCCAAAAATAGCAAACCAAACTCTGATCCTCTGGCTATAACGACATTGCGTACGTCAGCATGCAGGTGAATTATTGCCGTTCGATTCTTGCTATGGCACTTGGCACAGAGGGCAAAAACCCAAGATTATTGGCCACCCTGGTGTATGTATAGGAGACCCCGGCCTTGACCATTGTCCAAAAGCACTTTTTTGAAGGGCAAGGTAGATGTTGACGCTAATTAGGTCACCATATGTACTGGTAAGGAACTAGATCGTTCAGTATACACACACCAAAGAATAGTCTAGTTGTTCTAAACTCTTTTCGTTTTGTAGGCATGATGTGACTTTTGACGAAAAAAAGATTGTACTCTTATTTGCACGTTATTTTTAGGATAATTTATTAGACTTGTTTCTAGAACAACATGCAAAATTGAGCAACATGTAACTTTTAAAGTGGGCATGTCGTACATTGGAAACTTTAGCCATAGAGATCTTCACCAAAAATATATGGGTGGTCTTTTAAAAGAAATAGTGCTTAGATAGGTGCTCGCTTGCTTGATTCGCTTCCTATTATATTTCAGTTATAATTGGAGGTTTGAATTTGTAATAAGAATTGGTTGTGTGTAAACCTCTTGGAGAGGCCGGAATACAAATTCCTTTTTTCTAAAAAAAAAATATTTCGGACTATTTCGCTTCCTATTTGGCCGATGCTATCTCCAACGGCGAGTTATGCATTTGGGGTTTGCATTCTTGAAATTTACCAAAAAGTTTAAAAAGAGGTCTCCAACAGTTTTGCATTTGAGTTTTGTATTTTGGGTAACTTGGCATTTGAGGGAGGAAAGTTGGCATTTTTGCATAGGTTTTTTGTGAAATCCCAAGAATCCCGCCATACTAATTAACCTAAAATGCCAAGTTCAAATGCCAAACTATTGGAGATGGCTTTTTTTTTCCTCTCCATATCGTTTTTAGGAATTGGCAAACAACAACAAATGTCAAACCAAAATTGCATAACTGTTGGAGATGCTCAAGTAAGATATGCTGTTTTGATATGAGAGAAAAACATAAGACTGATAAGTTTAAGTGAACACATTACCAAATCACAGCTGGTGCTATATGCTTTCCCTGGTTCTCTCAAGGTTCAGTGTGAAACGTTCCCATTTACTTCTCGTAGATCCAGGGTCCAGGGGTGCTGGCTGCTCCGGCAGTTAGCGAGGCCCAAATTATATGGTGCTGGGCTTGCTGATCCTTATGGGACTTGGCGCTCTTGACACCTTGAGGATCCCTGCTCAGCGTCACGCTTAGCTGTGGTCATCGCCGCGCCAGCATCTGGACCATTGCTGACAGTGCCGGGCTCAGAAGCCAGCGGGTTTATGGCGCCGATGATCTTCCAGCCGTCAGGGTTCGGTGTTGAGAAATTTCTGTTTGCGCAAAACAACAACTTAGTGGACGTCAAAGACAAAAACAGACCTTCAGCATATGCTCCTGCTGCCGCTCATCTGCTCCCTCCCCAACAAGCAAAGAAGAACCACACCTGTGTGGGTGTCGCATGCCACCATCGATCGCAGTTCAATGTGGGTTCGTGCCTGATTTGATGATCAACAGTGCTCGCTGACTATCTTCGCTGCACTTGAAGCTTGCCGCGCTGCTGCCTCCCCAGGCAGACACCACAAATGACCGCCTGCGGCATGCCGCTTTCCTGCATGACCAGGCCCGCTCGTCACTGCTCGCCTGATGCCGCCATCGCCGCGGCGCCGCCGACATTGCAGCTGCAGCTACCGATTGAGGAGGATAGAGATATGTGACAGCTGAGTGGGCTATGGGCTTGAGTCTGATAAGCCTGCATCTTGGGCCGGCGTGAGTGAAGGGCCAGAGGCCATGCGCTCTTGATGTTTTTTTTTTTTGGTTACTTGCGTGCTTGATGTATTGATGGGCTACGCTCGTGAGGGATGTTAGGAGCGCTCATTTTTTACCGGTGTGTACAAACCGGCACATCTGCCACTGAACGCCGACCTTCCCAGCTAGAGAAACCAAAACCAAAACCGAGAACCGAATAAACCGACGGTTCGATTCAGTTTGGCTTGGTTCTGTGTAGACCATATTTATTTTATCGGTGTGTGCATAGTCATATGTTTAGAAGAGGACTCTCTATACGTAACTTGTGTGATTTGTTAGGTCAAATCTCTACCCCTAAAATTTACGGAAAGGAATCGTTCAGCCGGCGCTGTAACCTCGCCTCGGCGTGAAACTTACCGGACGCTCCCTCACTCTCGATTAAAAAAGAAACCGGCACATCATCTCCCACAAGAGAGTCGACCCGGCCCGGCCCTCCCTCGCTCACCGTCGCCGCAGCAGCACGGCGCGCTGCCGCCGCCCCCATCCATCGCGTCGGCGCTCCCTCGCCCCTCAACAGATCCAGCGGCGAGGACGCATCTCGTCCTGCGCAAGCTCTCCACGAGGACGTATGGCGCCTCCGCGGCCGCAGCCCTCCACGCCGCCCACCTCCGGCCGCCGCCCTCCGCGCCACCAAACGCCAGTCTCTCGGACCGAGCCCTGCGCCGCGACGCTGAGCCCGGCTTCCGCCCCCGTCCTGCTCTCCGCGGTCGACGACACGCTCAGCCGCGGCCAAGGGCGCCGCCAACGCCGGGCCAAAACGCCGCTCGCCCGCGCACGCCGCCCGGCTTCCGCCCCCATCCAGACAGCGTGCGGCGTAGTCGCAGCTCCGGAGCTCCGCGCCTCAGCCGGACCATGGCCGTCGGCCGCGGCCTTCTCAGTCTCGGGGGCCTAGCTTGGGCGCCGCCGACGTCGTCGCCGTCGTTTCTCGCGCCAACGCCGCCGTCGGCATCACCTCAAGTCGCACCAGTCTCTGCCCACACCTCTTGGCGCCGCCGCTGTCGCACACCACGAGCTCGTGTCTTCGTCGATCCCTCGCGGGATCTTCATCGGGCCCTTCACCAGCGATGAGCACCCAACAGGTATGCTCACCCTTCCGCGGCTGGCAGAGTGGCGCCCCAGCGGAGGCGCCCTGTCCAATCCCCGTGCGAACGGCATCTATCTCCTGATAGATCTCCTGATAGACCTGGGCCCGTGACATGACCCTGTGACGTGCTCGTTTCTTTTCAGAGTCATTTTTATCCAGATAGTTGTAGTTGTGTGTGAGGTATTGATCGCACGAAATTTGCTATAGGAATATGTGTCTTTGGCACAGTAGATGAGCTTTCAACCTTGCAAACTTTATGCAAGCTCTAAAAACCTAGACATGATTGGTAGCTTCATAAGTCGCAGAACTATCTGTCAACAATGAATATAATAACAAATTGACAGGCTTCAAATAGTTTAGATAAAATATGAGTACATTTTCTATGCCATTTTTAATGATTTCTCATGCTCCGCCTACGATTTTGACAGCTTGTTGGTAAATCCTGTGGAACCTAGGAGGATGAGTGCATGAGGTTTCTTGATTGTTCAGTAGCAGCTCGTGTCTCTCTGTTTTGTTTTTCAGTATGGCAGCCTAGCAGCAGCTGAACTCTCCTTTTATTTCCAGACTAGAGTTTTACTGGTTAAGCCTTTGGAATATGAGGCACATATCTGAGTTCATTGTGCATAGCTTAATTTGTGAGATTATTGTGAGTTCTGTTCAATGTTAGTGTATATATAAGTTATAAATGTAGTTTAACCTGCAGTTTATAACATCTAAGGAACCTATATAATGGCAAAGCGATGGTGTTTCTGTCGGTACTCAACAAATGCATTTTCCAGGGTGAACCTTTGGGCCATGAGATGCACATGAGATTAATTTCAGTGGGGGTTATGGTTTAGATTGATGTCACCTGATGAAAATTTATCGTACTAAGTGATGATCCATATGTCTGCAGTTAGCTCTTTTGCTTACTTGTGGAACATAACTACATAGTTTCTATTGGTAATTTTTTCAGTTTGTCTCCACAGATTCAGATTTCTACTTATTTCGAGGGAGACAACCTTGTGCTGGAGTTGTGGTAGTTTGTCTCGGAAGGTACCACTATAACCCAAGCTTCAGTTCATCCAGGTGAGTTAACATCATTTATGCCTGGACCAAAAATTGTTTCCACTTTAGAGAGGAATCGAGAAAATTGTTCTTCACGCTTTGCAAACTTATGAGCTTAAATGTGTCTCTAGAACATGCTAAGAACATGACTTTAGAAAAGCTGAACACATGTTCATTTGATTTCAATTTTGTGCTTTAACTAGGTTAATGCCCGTGTGTTGCAGCCCTACTATGGCAAATTACACACAGATTTGAACATAATTGTACCGATTCATTTTCCCTTTCAGGACGCTTAGCAAAAACAAAATGATACAGACCTGACATAGCAACCTTATTTCAGCAAAGGAACACTATTGAAGCTATTGTAGATATACAATTAAATAATATAAGCTTGACATAGGAACTACATTTTTTTCAATATATTCAGCAAAGCAACCCTACCGAAGTTATCACTGTATTTCATTCAGACAAACAAAGCTTATCCGAACCAACCTGGGAAAAAAAAGCAAGGATTACGATAACTATGAATTGAACAACTGTTAGTAAAAATTTTGATGGTTTAGTGAAATCCAAAAGATGTAGTATTTTTGTAACGACATGATGATACTTGCTTTGCGTCAAAAAAATATACAATCTCTGCAGTCCTCAAAATTGGTTTATTCAGAGTCTTTGATTTGCGCACTACCCATATAAGTGTAAGCTTACACAAATAAACAAAATGCTATAATGATTGATTGGTAAAGGAGCACAGAGGTAATTCTTCTACAGGGGTCTACCTCTGGTTAATAAGTGTTCGCAACCTAGAATTCTTCGGGTCTGAAAATTTTAGCTTGTAGCATAACAAGGGAGTTAGCTTCAATCAGCTTCCTTAGCTCAACAAGCATTATTGCTCTTGCAGATTTTGTATCAACATACTTAGAGGGCTACTCATTTTCCATAATTTGACAGAATCCTCCAAGCAATAATAAATATCTTGTGATTTTTTATTTGGTATAATAATATAACATCATTTATCTAAGAAAACATTCTATAGAGCATATAAGAATGATTTTGAGTAGATCCCGTCCAGATAAAATATGCATTTAGCACAGTCAAAATATTTAGCAGATGCCTCTTGTTTAGCTTTGAGGGTGATCTAACAGTTGTATTAGGAGCATAATGCTTTTTAACAAATTTACCTGAATAGCTAACATCAAAATGAAGCAATGCAACCACATAGGGTTATGGTCATGTTCAGCTATTGATGGCACAACATAACATTTATCGTACTAATTTACAAGAAAGAATCTGGATTCAGCATTCAAAGTAGACATATTTATCACAGAGAAAGTGATTGCTGATTTCTAAATCATCTTCTTGGATGCAGACTTGACATTTATTGGCATATAAATCATAAAGTTAGATTTCAAGAAAAAATAATATATATAGTTTATCAAATTATTTCAAATGACGAGACTTTCAGAGTTCTTTTATTACTATATACTGCCACTGATCGTTGGCACGGTGCATGCCTTCTGTGCGCTTTGTTCTGTTTTGCTCTGGATGTTCATAGCCCTTCTGCCTCTCATCCACCCTGCCTTGGTTGCATTTGGATAGGCAGATCGCACAGGATCTGGATATGTACCCAGTGGAAATTATCGTGGAGTATGTATGGTTGTTTAGAAGTGGCCAAAATTAGGCTTGCTCAATTGGGGCAGGTGATTTATTTAGCCTCCTGATGCTGAAACTTAATTAGTCCATCGTGCAAGGACATGCCATTGGTTTTCAGTCCAGCCATCTTTACAGTATTTGCAAATTGCTTTAAAATTCAGTGCTGATCATAGAAGCAGCAAAATGGTTCCTATTCAGAGCTCGTGTACTATATTTATTTGTTTCATGAACTTAATTATGATTTCAGGACTACTACAAAGTTATTGAGGTTGACTATGATGCATCTGATGATACCATCAAATTGAGTTATTGAAGATTATCTTTAGTGGTACTGTCCAACCTCCACTTGTCAATCTAGAAGATAATTATGTGCACATGATGTTGTACCTTTTCTGAATTGCATGCCATTGAGCTTGAGCGGTTGACACAGCTGCAAGTATCTAATTATATTGAACAACAGGTTTTCTACTCATCTCATGTTTGGACTCATGAAACCATGTGTCGGCCTTGGTCCTGTAGGACCCTGCCATGTTGGTTCTTTAAATATTAACAAATAACTTATATATGAAGGGTACTCCCAACAGATCTAGGAGAACTACAAGTGATCACTTGATTGTTGGTGTTTGCTGCATCAATACCTTTAGGATATTGTTAAAAATGTGTGGTGTCAAGTTTTGTTAGGGGATACACTGTGTTTGCTGTATCAATACCTCCAGATGTTAAAAATGTGTGATGTCAAGGTTTGTTGGAGGATACACTTAGGACATAATTAGTCTTAGTTTGACTTAACGATCTCCCCTCCGTCGATATACAACATATGTATGGTCTATTTGTTTTGCTTGTTATTAAATAGCTAATATATGTAATTTGTGCAATATTCATGTTTCGAAGATCATGCTCACAATACTTTTTTAAGGTATAGTTACTTATGTACAAATATTATTATCATGGTATTATTTTTTCCCGTTGCAACACACGGGTAGTTACCTAGTCATACAAATAATAATAGAACAAACAAAATTTGGGTGATACAAAGGCCTCCCTCACACGAATCCCGCCAGAACATCGCACGAAGCATCTCAAAACATCGCGGAACATCGCCGGAAACAGGCAGAACATCGCTGGAATCAGGCCAGAACATCGCCCGAAACATTGTCGAAAACAGACCAAAGTCCAGAACATCGCTGGAAGCAGGCCAAAACATCGCCCGTAACACTGTCGGAACCAGACCAGAACATCGTCAGAACATTGCCGAAAACAGTCCAGAACATCACTGGAAGCAGGCCAGAACATCGTGTGAGCAGAGACTAAGTTTTACACATGTGAGCTTTAGCTCTTCCCAACATGTCTAGAGCTTAAAATGAGAGTATCACTTTGATGGTAATCATCAAATGTTGTAAAACTTGTGTAACTATTAATATCCAAATCCAAATTACGTACATACATTGAGGATATCTACCATGCGTTGGGATAGTGTAGATCGTGCATAAACCTAGTGATGGTCCATGATCCAGACCATAACCAACCAAACTAATCATGTTTGTCTTCAAAATCTAATGTGCTCCACCCCAGTTATTCTCCCTCCAAAACCAGTCCACTCTAATACCTAACCCCAAAACAAACCAACCCACTAGTCTTCTCTTTTTTTTAATTACAGAATAAACATATCCCAACATTCACATTCACCTGAATGCTTAGAGCTAAAACAAATTAACAAGTAGGCACTAAGCCCGGAGTTCCGCTAGGCGGATCAAACCCAACATTCACATTCACCTGAATGCTTAGAGCTAAAACAAATTAACAAGTAGGCACTAAGCCCGGAGTTCCGCTAGGCGGATCAAACCTGAAAATAGTCTGTGACCATACAGTAGAGGCTAAACATCAACTCAAACAACACAATCAAGTCACTAACAGTACTGCTAGTTTACTGATCACACCACATAAGACTGACCACCAGCTTCAAAATGCATCATCTGAAGGCTTTATGCTCCCAATCTCTTCTGTCAAGATGTCAACAGGGAATTCCCCGTCAGAGATTCCTAACTCATCCCCGTCCCCGTGGGGGCAAATCCCCCCCATCCCCATCCCCGTGAAGGCTAACGGGGAGCACTTCGGCCCAATCCCCGTCCCTGCTCTGGGATTTAATCCCCGTGGGGATCCCCATCCCCGCATACGGATGGTGATGGCGAGGGTGAAGGTGAAGCCATGGTGGGCGGCGGCCGGACTTAGGAGCGCTGAGCCTCTAGCTTCCCTCTACAACGCCGCGTCTCTGGCCTCACTCCATCTCCCTCCCTCGGTGCAACGCCTGCGACCATTGTGGAAGTAGAATGGAAATAGAGGAGGAGGACTGGAGGACACCGTGACTCGCTCTACGAGAGCCGCGACCGCGAGTGCAGCTGTGCCTGTGCGGTGTGGCGGCGGGGTTTAAGGATGGAAATGGAGGCTGAAGAGTTAGGTTTAGGGTTTTGCTAGCTCGATATATGTATGCAGATATAGGCCTTGAGTATTTTGGGCTATTGGGCCTTGTTGTACTCTGGTCTCCACGGGGAATGGGGATGAGGGGCGCATACCAGACCCGCCCCGTGAAACCTGTCAGGGATGAATTCCTCCTTATTTAACCCCTCGTGGGCAGAGATTCCCCCCCCAAACCCCATCACCTAATGGGTGAATTCTCCATTGGGAATCGAAGAACGGTTCCCCATTGACATTTTGACTCTTATGAATCTTCCAATTTCTGGAGCCAAAGAGCTAAAGCAACATTCCTTCAAGACGTTTGCAACCTTCCTTCATCAGTCTTTTATCTTCCTCTTTACACAACAAGAACCCAATAACTTCCCCTGGAAATTACATGCAAATAAGAGTTAGTAACTTTTCTTTGGAACACTCCATCATTTCTATTCAACCATATGGCCAACTCGTGTCCGTCATTCCCACAGTTATTGGACATCTTACATCCCTAGAGCAAAACTCCTTAACCAAGATCCAAACATATGAGATGTGCTTTTTTATTGGTGAAAGTTAAAGGCGATATGCAACATGTTCCAAACAAATCTTGCCTTCCGGCAATCAAAGAAGAGGTGCCGAATGTTTTCTTCCATTCCACACAAGTCACATTTAGAGTCCCCATTTCTATTTTGTTTTCACTAAATTATCCAAACTAGTCTTCTCATACCGTTTGCCTCGAAACTAAATCATCCCAATAGGATTTTCATGTGCAATAAAAAAGGTGTTCATGAAGCTATTTTGCTAAGAAAAAAAGAGCTTAAACGATGAAGCCGAGCGATGCCAAACACGGCGTAAATTGGTCATAGCGGTCTTTAGTCTTTACCACGGTGATAGCCGAATCCGTTCGAGTCCTTTAGTTGGAAAAAATAAAATATCAACTAATAAATAGATATAATAATATATTAAGAGAATAGATGTAGACAGATAAGAGCCGCTTCTTATTAATAGGCAGTAGATGTAGATGAGTCAACTGGACAATAAAATATAACGCAGACAAAATCAGCAGTAGTATTCTGAAACTGCCTCATTAGAAAAAAAAAGTAGTGCGTGAGAAAGAGCTGACATCTGATTTGTACATGGATGCGCTCCATTTGCAAGTTGCTGCAAAGCCATATATTACTAGGGCCTTGTTTAGATGACTAGTTTTTTGAATTTTAACACTGTAGCATATTCGTTTGTATTTGGTAATTAGTTTTTGATTATAAACTAATTAGATTTAAAGGATTTGTCTCAGTGATTTATAATGTATATAAATGTCTAAACAAGGCCTAGTATTCTGTTAATTCACCAATAAATAGTAATTATAAAGTATATAAATGTCATAATAATGCCATAATAATAATGCTAAACTTGAGTAATGTTTACTTTTACCATGGAAAATACCAGACCAAAAAAAAAAAAAAACCCCCGCTGAGCAGAACACGTGCTTGTTTGGCACAGATATTTTGTTTCATCAATCAAAAGAGAGCATCCTCTAGATCGCAGAAAAATAATATGATTTTCTGAAAATCCTTGTAAAATGACAGTGAAGTCTCTCCTAACCTCCCGTTCCCGTCCCACGCTTTCCCGTTCCCGTCCTACCAACCCACCCGGCCCCTCTCTCTGCAGCATCCTGCCCTGCCCGCTCTGCTATAACCAGCAGCTGCTGCTGCTGCGCAAAGCAGCCGACGCCACCGCGCCCGACGCGGTGAGCTGTTGATTGCTGGGTGGGTGGTAGCCGTAGCCCCCCGCCCCCGCGCCGGGCCGGACGGGCGCCGGCGATGGGGTGCTTCCCGTGCTTCGGCTCCGCGCGCGACGAGGAGCTCAGGTACTACAAGAGCCCCGGCGGCGGCGGCGGCAATGGCGGCGGCGGCGGCGGCGGGTGGGCCGCCGCGTCGTCCTCGGCCTCGTCCGCTGGCGGCCGGGCGGAGGAGGCCGTGGTGGTGGCGCCGCCGCGCGTCGAGAGGGTCCACGCAGGTGCGTGCTGGTTGTGACTCCTTTCTCCTTTCCCTGGGATAGTGGGATGGGATCGTTCGCTTGGTTTGTTGTTGTTGTTGTTGGGATCGGAACCGGATCCGAGCGAGGTTTGATGCTCGGTGTTAGTCTCTTCGCGGTGGTTGGGTGGGTACGAATGCAGCGGCTGATTGATCCCTTGTGCATGTTGATGTGATTGAGGGAAATGACGGGAACCATGCTGTGTTTCCTTGAGATCTTTTTACAGTAATTATTATTTAGTATTAGAGATGGGAGAAAGGGTATGGTTAGAAGGGGAGGAGGATATCGACTTGTATGTATCTCCAAATTCAGAAACTCCACATGATGGTAGATAACCCATTGATTAGAAGCAGGGATATGTTTTCTATTATGAATAGTATAGATATTGGCTTGCTTGTGCACGACTGTGTCTTGATCATGTAGACAATGCATATGTGCAGGGGCCGACAAGGCGCGGGCAAAAGGCAATGCTGGCTCGAAGAAGGAGCTTTCAGTTCTCAGGGACGCCAACGGCAACGTCATCTCTGCGCAGACCTTCACCTTCCGCCAGCTTGCAGCGGCGACGAAGAACTTCAGGGATGAATGCTTCATCGGGGAGGGAGGGTTCGGGCGCGTTTACAGGGGCCGCCTTGACACGGGCCAGGTAATGAGCTTCCTTGTCAAAACAGGGCTTCCACTTTCCTTGTTTTCTTGCTGTTGGACGAGTACAAAAGTGGCTCACTTGTACCAATGGCCTCATTGATCTGTTTAGGACATTCAAGAAAAAGCAGTGTCTGCACATGTGTGGTGGATGCCCACGGGCACAGAAAAATCTGTGTTCACTTATAGCTGATCCAACTTATACTGGCCTGATAATTGAGGACCCTATAGACTGTTTTGTAGGTCCTTCATTTTTTTAATTCACAACAAGATGAATGACAAGAAACAGACAAACAAGTTATGCATGCCATTTGATTCGATTACAGTTACTTGAAATCCTGAATTGTAAGATGAGGCACTGCATTAGCATTTTTACTGAAATGATGAATAATCTGTTGCAGGTTGTTGCTATCAAACAGCTGAATAGGGATGGTAATCAAGGAAACAAAGAGTTTCTAGTGGAAGTTCTCATGCTTAGTTTGCTGCATCATCAAAACCTTGTCAATTTGGTTGGTTATTGTGCTGATGGAGATCAACGCCTTCTCGTGTATGAGTACATGCCACTTGGATCATTGGAGGACCATCTGCATGGTAACACTGTTCATTTCTTTTCTATATTTGTCTTTTGCATATTAGTTGTTTCCTGTTTATGGTTACTTGCTGCTACTGTGTGCTGTTCAGTGCGTGCTAGTACTTGTCTTTCACTTGCCTCTTGGAGTACATGCTGCCAATTTGCCATGCTGTCTGTCCCCATCTTTCTGCCAATGTGTTTCATTTTGTCCATGTGCATTAATGCATTTTTCCATGATTGTGAGACCCTTTTCTCTCCCATGTCCTTTTGTCCATGCAACAGGACATAATGTACCCATTAGCCAATAGTTTTTTTTTTTAAATAGTCAATCATGGTTGCTAATTTCCATCATTACCTTATTAAAGTAGGTTTTACTTTTCATATTTGCATCTTGATTACTGGTACAGTAGAATTAAGTGCAGTAGTAGCTTGTTTACATCAACCATTTGAGAGTTTTTCTTATATGGCTCTTTTTCACAAAATTTGGAAATCAAACAAAAAAATCAGGTTCCAATAGAATATATATCTAAACCACTCTCCATCTCTTCTGCTCTCCGAAACCACCCTTCTCGCTCTCCACTAATGGACAGGCTGTATCACCTTTAAATTCAATACTTGGTGGTTTAGTTCTCTCATGATTTTTCTTTTCATAGAAAGAAAATTTGATAAACCATTGGAGTATAGAGAAACTGAGAGAGTCCGTTGGAGAGATGTGATATACAATGAGAATATTCATTGGTTCTCTCTAAATAGAGAAATCGAGATTGAAGTTTGGAGAGGCTCTTAGAGGTGCAACTATTTATTGTACCTTTCTAAGGAAGTCTCTAAACAGAGTAAATAAGGCAACTATATCATTTTTCAGTGGAATTTGTTTACAGATTTGGAGTTAAAACTTTAAAATTGTTCAGTTATATATAATGGTACTATTGATGGCATATCCTTATTCTTCGTGTGACTTAAAACGTGTTCGAAAAATTGCCTTTGTTTATGTTCATTTTTGTTGCTAAGCGGTAGCTTATTTCATTTCGTAGCTTATTTCATTTCCCCCTTTATAATTTCCTAGAATGGAGTACAGTTACTGCTGTGTTACGCTTATGTGATAATTAATTTGATTACTTAGATAAAAAGGTCATGTATATTACTTGGTTGACAGACAGAAGGTGCCTCCTGTTACATGAGAATACACCATTTTTAGCTATTCAGTCATGACAGTTATTGGAGCCTAGTAAAGAAATAGATCACCAAAAATAACAGTAATCCGATTAAGATTTCTTGGGAACCTGGTGTGGTCTACCAATATTGTGCCCAGAAAGGTCATATTTGAACTATGTCATATACTCATGTCAGATGTTCCCAAGAGTGTAGTGGCAACTGTGCAGTAGGAACATTTTCTTTTTGGTCAATATTGGGAACAGGAACCAATAATCTTCCAATGTTTGAAGTATTGGTTGTGCAGATCTGCAGTTTCTACAAAATGTGCTGAGAAATTCATTTGTACTATAAACAGTTTGACTTTGTTGAAGTTAAGTGTTGTAGTAGTACTATCAACAGTGGTATATTTTCTATCTCTGAATTAACTTAGCACTTAATGCAGATCTCCCTCCTGACAAGGAACCCTTGGATTGGAACACCAGGATGAAAATTGCTGCAGGCGCTGCTAAAGGGCTGGAGTACCTGCATGACAAGGCACAGCCACCAGTTATTTACAGGGATTTCAAGTCATCAAATATTCTGTTGGGTGAGGGCTTCCATCCAAAGCTATCAGACTTTGGTCTTGCTAAGTTGGGTCCTGTTGGTGACAAGTCTCATGTCTCAACGCGTGTTATGGGAACATATGGTTATTGTGCTCCAGAATATGCTATGACAGGACAACTTACAGTTAAGTCAGATGTTTACAGCTTTGGAGTTGTCTTGCTTGAGTTGATTACTGGCCGGAAGGCCATTGACAGCACCAGACCAGCGCCAGAGCAAAACCTTGTGTCATGGGTAAGTTTGTTCAAACTGTTCATGGATCCTTTGTTGAATACGCCAAACTGTTGGGTAACCAGTAGTTTCTTTGGTTGATGTTGGCCTTCCAAGGATTTGTTTGGAATGTGTATCCAATTTTGATATGAAACTGGAACTAAAACTGAATCTGGGAGGTGTATATGAACAGTCAGTCTTTTACATGATTAGGCATATGGGCTATTGTGATTGCTCTTCGTTTGGATGTTAAACTATTGGATCTGATTGTGATAGGAACTATGAACTCTAGAAATGCAGTCTGAAGTCTACCTTTAATTTTTTCTTAAAAAATTTACGAGTATATTTGGTAGTTAGGATTGTAATGAGATATTTCTACACGTAACCAGGGAGGTGTATTGTGCCTCAAATCTCTGTGTTCTATATACCATTCAAGAGGCTCATTGCAATACATCCTACTTACAGTCTCAAGTAATACCTGGTTTCTTAGATAAATATTATGCATAGAAGCACATTACTATCTTGGAAGAGAATGAACACTAGGCATCCTTCTATGATGGTCAATGGTTATGATCTTCCTTATGCCTTTTTCAGTTGATTGATGACAATGTAATGAAGTTAATTCTCTATTGGCAGGCACGGCCCCTTTTCAATGACAGGCGGAAGCTCCCGAAGATGGCTGACCCAGGCCTAGAGGGCCGATTCCCTACACGGGGGCTTTACCAGGCGCTTGCGGTGGCATCAATGTGCATCCAGTCGGAGGCTGCATCGCGTCCACTCATCGCTGATGTTGTGACTGCTCTGTCGTACCTTGCAAACCAGATTTATGATCCTAGCTTGGCACATACATCCAAGAAAGCTGGTGGCAGCGACCAGCGGAACCGGGTTGGTGATGGTGGAAGGGTGCTTTCCAAGAACGACGATGCAGGCAGCTCTGGCCACAGGTCGCCGAGCAAGGACCGGGCTGACTCCCCCAGAGAGCAGATCCCAGGGGCTGCGAACAGGGGCCAGGACAGGGAGCGAATGGTGGCCGAGGCAAAGATGTGGGGCGAGAACTGGCGGGAGAAGCGGCGTGCTGCTCAGGGGAGCCTGGATTCTCCGACCGGAGGTGGGTAGTGTCAGTCACCAAGGACTTTCGCCTGTGCGTGTCTCGGACTGTTTTTGCCTTTGTGTCGTGAGGATGAAGACAATTGGGTTTCCCCTTTCCCGTGTTTGTTAGGTGTACATTTGTAGGTGTAAAACAGAAGTAAAAGGGACGTTGGGGAAAAACAGAGGGAGGAGAAGGATGCTTGTTCTGGATGTGTATGAGTCGTGCCTGTAAATTCTCGGAAAATTTTGCAACGGTGAAGGACTAGTTTGAACCCATTCTGTCACATTCGTCCTTTTTAAGCACAGTGTCTTTTGTTGTTCTGTCGCGAAAAATTGTAGGCTTGGCTAGCACTGATCTAAGTGGGCCAGCTTCACATCCATTTGCCACTGATGTGTCTTCAGTGACACGCTATGTGCTTGTTCCAGCGTGTGGACACCGGTTCTGGAATCAATCAGAAAGTTTGGGATTCTGGAATCAATCGGAAATTTTGGGATTCAACTGGAGGGCCTGGCCCTGGGATCCTTGCTCAGGCGCGTTGGAGAGGAGAGCCTTTGTGAGAGCTGCTTGGCCAGGTGCTGTTCCCAGATCACAAGCAACATGGGAGAGGTCCCGCCTTCTCACATAGTGAGGTCCTTCTCTGGCACGACTTCCCAGTTGTCGGAGAGGTTCCGCCTTCTGACATGTTCACCCTGTTCGTTTGGTCGTTTCTGGCTGGCTGATTTTTGCTAATGCTGATTCACCAAACGAACAAGGCGGTTATTAACTTGGAGGATGCTTTTGAGTAGCCTGTTTTAGGTAATGAAAATGGGTAGTATTGAAAATATGTGGTTATCCAAACAGTCAAGTAGGGTTCGATTTAGGTGGCATTGTTGGAGATACTCTTAGTCTATAGAGTTTTGTGAGAATCTATACATTTTGCATTACCGCTTACAGTAGGCCCTAAGTAGGTCTTAGAGCACCTCCAATGAATAGTTATAAGGGGCTGTTTGATAGGGCCCCAAATCCTTGTAGACATCTCATATTCAGATTTTCTTGAGAAGCGCCAGCCGTCAGGTTGATCTCAATTGGTTTTATCCATGTGAGGGACAACCGAACAAGGCCATGCTTCGGCTATTGCAGCATGTGCACCCAATGATTTTTTTTTCCCAGTGCAATGTCAAAAAACAAAAGTATAAGCACCCTGAATAGTGGGAACTAGGGAAGACCGTGATGAAGAATTGAACTGCTGCCAAATACTCTCTCCATTCCAAATTATAAGGCATTGCAAGAATCTTAGAGAGTTAAAGTTTTTTAAGTTTGACCAAAGTTATAGAAAAACTATAATAACTTGTGACATCAATTAGGTATGCAATGAAAATATAAGTAATGGAGAATCTAATGGCACTTAATTGCCATCATAAATATTATTATTTTTTCGTATAATTTTGGTTAAACTTGAAAAATTTTGACTCTCCAAGATTCTTGGAATGCCTTATAATTTGGAATGAAGGGAGTATACCACAAGCATTTCCCCTAAACCGGCCGGGAGATGTTCTTTATAGTTTTCGTGTAGAGGTCCTCATTTTTCTGCTACAACTACAAGTACTATTTTCTGAACTCTGACATTTTTCTGCTTACAAGTTCAAGTACTGACTGTAGTAGAATTCAGTGGCCGAAGAGAGATGTGAAATGAAGTGGCAGGCCACCCATGTCAAAACCACTGATTATGTTATTTACAATTTGAATCTCTCCGAGGAAAGGTGTAGGACTCTGAGACAAGATTGCAGCCAAATTATGATCCCCAAAACTGTAAAGGACATCACAAATTGGAACAGGGAGAAGCAGTCTCATAAATTATCATTTTAGAAATTTTCTGATAAACGATCATTGATCAAGAATTCAAGATGATGAAAAAATTCAACCGAACAAGGTAAAATTGCAACATATCGAATTCTAGGACAAATAGAATCAAAGGTAAATCAATAGTTAACTCCTCCAACAAATCCAGTCGTTCTGTCAAATCCAGTCGGCAGGACGTGGCTGGGGTACTGATCATGGAGGTCGACCACACATTTTTTTTGACAAAACTGGAGGGACCAAAGCAGTCCCTACAGGCATTTTTATTTAAACCAAGAGAAGAGGTCGACCACACATTGCGCTGTCAAAACGTGCCACTAGTATGTCTGCATGCATGGTCGTGATTTTTTCTCAACGACGTGTACGTGGCCACATATTTCATCAACGACGACAGCATGGTCATCGTTACTTCACCGCCGGTCATGCATGGCTGGCTCCATCCATCCAGTGCCCTGGAGACCTGGACTCCTTACCTCGTCGTCACTCCAAGTCCTCGCCCGGCGTGCGCCGGTAAACATTCTTGTCACGGTTGTACGTGGAAAGTTTGTACCTGCTGACTGCTGTGATGAAATGCCAAATGATTTTTTCCAACAGGGACCATGGCAAAAGAATATTTTTTTTTGACCGAATTGCAAAAGAATAATCTAGAGGACCACGTGAAGCGATGATGGCGTCGCCGTCGGCCACCGTGCTGTGCACGGCCGCCAGCTCCTTCCGACTTGCGCCGAACATGGCGGCGTTGTTCTTCCTGGCGGCCGCGCTACTGGCGACCCCGACGCGTTCGTTGTCGTCGGCGTCGTCCAACGGCACCGGTGTTCAGGAGCCCACTGTGACCTTCTGCTCCGGCCACTCCCCGGCCGTCACGAGCAGCAGTGAGGTCACCAGGTTCCTCGCCGCCGTGTGCGCCGGCGCCTACGGCGGCGTCGCGCACATGTCCCACAACATGTCCGCGTACGTCGTCGCCGAGAACCGCACCATGTACGGGGTCGCCCAGTGCCGCCCCGACGTCTCGGTCTCCGAGTGCGCCGCCTGCCTCGCTGCGGCCTCGAAGCTCATCATCGCCGGGACGCAGTGCGCGACGTCCGCGGTCTGGCACGACGCGTGCTTCCTCCGGTTCTCGGAACACGACGACCCGGGTCGATTCCGCGAGGACGAGTCCACGGTGACCGTGTTCAACGCGAGCCGCGCGCTGTCGTCGCCGCACGACGGAGAAGCCAAAGCGGCGGTGAGGCGCCTCCTCGCCGCCGTGGCGAACAGCACGACGAGCAGCCACATGTGCCGGAGCGTCGGTGCCGGGACTGCGGCAAGCGGTCTGGTCTACGGGCTGACGCGTTGCGCCGCGGGGATCTCGTGCGCCGACTGCCGCCGGTGCCTCCGCGGCGCCCTGGCGGTGGTGGACAGGGCGTACAACGGCAGCGCGGGGATGCAGGTGCTGCGGCTCAGCTGCATGGCTAGGTACGAGAGCTACCCGTTCTACAACACCAAGTCCCTGGCCCGGCGATTGCTCGCAGAGGTCATGAGCGGGAGCGGGCTCGACGTAATAGGAGGCGTAAAGAGGAGGAGGAGCTAACGCAACTGCGTCCCGTCCGGCTGCTACACCTGCTGCGCCGGCGCCACCTGGCGGTGGTAACCCACCGCCTGCACAGGCACAAGCACCACCTCCACCAGCAAATACTACAGTCGGATCTCCTCCTGGAGATGCACATCCCACCCCAGCGCCCCCTGGCGGTCATACCCCACTGCCTGCTGCTCACGCACCGAATGGTAAAATCATTCTCTCATTGCACTCTTACTCGTTGCATCCTCCTTGCCTCCGTCATTCTCCAGTTGTTTCTACTTCAGCGTGCTACTGTTCATTTATCCTGTTTTCAGTAGTACAGGATGCCGACTGTCTGAAATACTATTCAGTAGCTTTCCGTTTTGGTTTGTTTGTTAGATCAAACGGCCACCGGCGGACCATCAGAAAATAAAGGGAAGGAGACGTCGCATGCATCCAAAACGCTGATCGTTTCTATTGCAACCGGGTTGGCGATTGCCGCAATCCGCATCCTCGCACTCACCATATGGTACCGTCGAAAACGGCGACCGGCTCAGAGAGGACATGTGATAGGTGATTCAAAGCCAGCAGCGTTTTCTTTACTAGGTGATTTCCCCACGCGTTGCTACGGGAATGCAAAAGCAATTTAAATAGAGTTAAGAAAAATATGATGTAAGAAATTGCTATGGTGTAAAAATAGATATGATCTGAGCATATACACGATATATATATATATATATGTGTATACGGACCCACTGACCTCAATCCACCGCAGGTTTAGTCATCAAGAACCTTGATTAGCCTCCGAAGTGTACTAAAGAAAACAAAGAAACACCTGCAGAGATGAGCAGGCTGTACATGGAGTAGGTGGCGCGGCGGTTGTCACCAAAAGGAGGTCGATGTGTAGTATATGAGCAGGAGATGAACACGCTGTATATGGGCACCCGGCGCAGGAGGTTACAGGTGCATACGGAATGGAGTAGTATGCACATATCTCCGAGTTTGAGCACCTAACGTGTGTATGTCACGGCCATCTCTATGCTGCAAGTACAGGCAATGGGCCATATATGGCACACCGCGGTTGTCACCGAAAGGAGGTTGATGTGGCGGGGGGTGCTCCTCCATGGCCGCATTGTGGTGAATTCTCGGCGATTTCCGCACCAACACTAACTGCGCGTGCGCGGGGCGACGGAGCTGGGCGCAAATCTGCAAGACGCTGGCGTGCCACGGGAGAGAAACAACTGAAGCTATCAAAATCTGAATTGAATTGGAAGGAAGAATGATCAGTTTGGAGAGGACTTATCTTTACCTAGGTTATATATGTGTATAGGTCATGAGTAGTGATGGCAGGGAAGATGTAGGGGTGCGTACAACATTGAGTGGACAATATTGCTGCAATGACGATTTGCTTCGTGAGGCTGATGGCTGTTGGCATCCTGCATGCGTGAGGAATAGAGAGGCTGATGGCTGTTAGCCTCCTGCCAGATTGACCGACACCTCAATGCTTGCCAATGCTTCAAAGCAACGAATGAATGAGTATTAGTGGAAGATTGCAGTTTTTGTGCGATTGTGGGCTTGTGGGACATGCTGATGATGTGGCGTAAGGAGGTGCTAGAAAAATAGCTTAGTGGGGTTTATTTATATAGAAGGTATAGATTTCTGCTCTTTTATATGTTGACATATCACTATTTCTTCTTCTCTTTACTTCTACTTTCTCTTGTATATGTTGGCATATCACTATTTATTTGTAGAACCCCTTGTTTTCAATCGTGAAGCAGATGGCATGCCAGAGGAGACTATGCATGACCAAGAAAACGAGGATTCCAGTATGGAGGAAGATGAGGAGGATGACGGAGGAAGAACAAGCTGCCAACTCTACAGCTACCAGGTTCTTGAGGATGCTACATGTCGCTTCTCAAGTAGAAACAAGCTAGGGAGCGGTGGATTTGGAACAGTATATAAGGTAAAAGTAACAAAGAACTAACTTGTTTGTCATTAATTCTAGTTTGTTTTTAAAAATCTTAGCTTGGAATATATATAATGGAAGAGAGAAGTGCAGGGCACGCTTGAGAATGGGAAAGAAGTAGCAGTGAAAAGGCTCAGGGATTCCAAGAGGACAGTACAAGAACTTGAGAGGGAGATCTCCATTGTGGCTAACTTGCGCCACAAGAACCTCGTGAGGTTTCTAGGCTACTGCTTCCAAGAGGAAGGGAGGTTCCTCATCTACGAGTACGTACCTAATAATAGCCTGGATAAATTTTGGTACAAAGGTAAGTTCATTTGTCCCACGAGCCACTAGCCACAGGATTATAAACAGATTACTAAGGAGAAAAACACCAAAAAAAAAATTGCCTTGCAATTGCAGCATCTTTTCAGGCCGAGAAGCTAGAGTGGATTGCATGGTTCAACATCATCTTAGGGGTTGCTCGCGGCCTTCGATTTCTTCACAACTAGGGGATCATTCACCGGGACCTCAAGCCACACAATGTACTTCTCGACGATAACTTCAACCCAAAGATCGCAGATTTTGATCTCATGAGGATGTACGATAAACAGAAGACACATGAGAGCACTGAGAAAGTCGCTGGAACATTGTAAGTATATAATCAGTGTTCACAACTATATATGCTTTGTTCATGTTTTTCGAGGACGAGGCCAATCAGCTAATGACACTTGAATGATGGTTGAAATAACCTTCTACACTGCATAGTTTCACTCTTTGTTTTTCATATGCACTCATTGCATTTAGAATTAAACTCCATTAAGTGCGACCTAATATTGTGGAGGTTGCATTGAGGGCCTCGCTTAGTAATATTAGGCCATGTGTTGTCATTGCCATTGCACCTCTATAGGTCTACAATAAGAAATTTAGTTCAAACATAAGATTAGGCTATGTAAAATTTGGTCGCATCACTTTTTTGTGACATTACGCATCTATAAATTTTTTTCAACTTTTGATGTTATTAGTCATTTGTAGTGTTTTAGATTTGAAAGGTGCACTTGAACTTCAATATTGGACACCATACATGGCTTAACTTTTAGAATCAAACAAGATACTCCTCCCTACTAGCTAACCTTTTCAAACTGGTTTATCAGGTGATTTTGTTAATGTGGCAGCGGAGCCCACCTATTATTTTCTCTCTCTCTTTTTCTTACATAAAAACACAACTTTTTCATATGAAGCCACATGAATATAAACTTTATATATGTTAAAGTTGTAGTGCTAGAGATGATCTAAAACTTTATAGTTGATAACTTTTGTTTAACGTATTTTAGAGGATCAAATATTCATTTTAAGTTATTAGATTTTAGAGTTCAAATTTTTATTTTTCTAAAGGATCTTGGATGTTGACTTAGTGCATACCAAAGTTGAAGTTCTTTGTACTATATACAACTTTAGTTGTTAACCATTTAGAGGTCCAAATATTTATTTTAAGTATTCTAATTTTCAAATTTGTTTTTTAAAAATCTTCCAAACAACCTTTGTGTTGACATGGTCTAGACCAAAGTTGTTGCTTTCGACATGATCTATATATAAAATTTGGAGTTGATATAAGATCGTTTGAAGACTCAAAAGGATTTCTTTGACGTACCTCTCTGTGTTGTGTATTATCGTTTGGTGTGAAGCGGGTACATGGCGCCAGAGTGCACGTCCGGCCGAAAGTTCCTGCTGTCGATCAAGTCTGACGTGTATAGCTACGGGGTGTTGGTGCTGGAGATCATAACGGGACACAAGATCTACACGTTCGAAGGCCAAGACTCTGAAGGCCTCATTGAATACGTGAGAGTAGTGCAGAAATCTTGTTTTGTTGGCATATCTAAGCCTAGCTTGGTTCATAGTAACCTTGTCTTGGGCGTGCAGGTGTGGCAGCACTGGACGGAGAAGAGAGCGAGCGACGTCGTGGACAGCGACTTGGGCGTGGAAGCGCAGGAGCACGCGGCACGGCAGGCGCTGCGGTGCGTGCACGTCGCGCTCCTCTGCGTGCAATCGGATCGAACAAGGAGGCCGACCATGGGGCAGGTCATCGCCATGCTTAGCAGCGGCGATGACGGGACGGCGGAGGAGCTGCCGGAGCCGTCTCTGCCCGGGTACATCGTCCGTCCAACGGCGGCGTCGGGTGCCCAGCTGTGCTTCGGGTGCATGTAGCGCCATGGCCAAGTACGGAGTATAAGATAAGACTAAGAGGGAGGTGATCTGACTGGTGGTATTTGGTTGGTCAAAATTCTGAAAAGCAGAATTTGACTCATGAAATGCAAGCTACGTACTTTCTGATTCGTCAGGGGATATTACAAATCCTCTACAAATGCAACCCACAACCATTTCGATTTCTCTCCAGTTGACTGACAAACAAAAACAAGTCAACGACGTCTGTTGATGCTGTAATCTACAATGGATCAATCATGGCAGAAATTCCACAACACGTTACTGCACTAGCTCGGGAATGAGCCTCAGCAGGAAGGACAGCTCCCGCGGCGAGTAGCTCGGCGTCGTCCCTGCTGCCAGCGCCACGGCGGCCGTCTCCATCTTGTCACCCACCGCGACGCCGCCGTCGTCCTGGGAGCCCCACGCCTGCACGGCCGTGGCCTTGAACGCCGACACGGCCTCGACGATCTCCCGCACGAGGTCGACGATGACGCCGTCCACCCCCATCAGGTGCTGCATGCACGTACACCACCTCCGGCACGTTGCTGCGACCCTGCGAGACAGAGCACGCGTTCAGCTCCCCATCACGGCCTGCAGCAGCGCTGTGGCCAAACAGTGCAGAGAACACTTATCGATCACTCACTTGAGCTGGCCGTAGGTCATCTGCGACAGCTTGTTGGCCTCCTTGATCTTGGTCACCGCCGACGGCTGCCTGAGTATCGCGGGGACCTCCGACACGATCCCCTGCATCCCGCTGGCGACGATCAGCTTGATGGCGTCCTCCCAACAAGTTCCGGCGCGGGTCGGCGTACACCTGCGTCCCTCCGTCCGTCAGGAAGAATAGGTACCTATTCGTAGCAGGCAGGGTAGGTCCCATCAGTCAATATTTTGAATGTTGACTGTTCACGGTCCGAAAGCTTGTGACCTTGTCCATTCACTCAACATGGTTGTGGCGGTGACACTTACAGGCTATTTGTCTTGCAGCTTGCGGATGAGCCTCGCGGCGTCGGACTGGAAGCTGGAGAAGATGGTCGGCCTGTCGTGGGCATGCTCGAACACAACCTGAACACCATGTAACAGACAGAGCAATCAGTAAGTAGGCAATTGAAGGAGCAACATTGAAGTAAAAATTCAGGATTGATTTTTCCTCACCCTCTTGTATGTGATAGCATTTGAAGAGCCGGCTTCAGGTTCAGTGAGTACTGTCGAAGCAAAACTGCTGTTATCTTGCCTCCATGTGTAATTTTCTTGTAAAACACATGGATTGTCTCTAATATGGAATCCGTGTGTTATCCTGCCTAAAAACACATGGTTTTTGTTTTGTTTGTTGGGATACGTTAGTTTCCTAGGGTGGTGAAATTGGTGTGCTAGTTTGCCTAAAAACACACGGTTCTCTAGCTTAGTGATTTTCTGCAAAATAAACAAACAAACAAACACAAACACACGGGTGTTGGTTCCCTTAAAAACACATGGGTTTCAGTTAGACAGGCTCTATGTACATTTGTGGTATAAATTTAGTTAAATTTTAAAAAAAATAATCAACACGCATCCTGTCTTCCATCTTGTGTGGGGAGTACTATGCACTTACGGAAGCAGTTGCTGATGGGCCTGCCGCGACGATGGTTGGCGCACCGCAGTCCTATTCCTACGGGTGTGCCAAATGGGGGCGGCCACCCAACCAAAATCTTCCTTGCAGCTGACAGAATACGCGTCCACAGTTGACCGAACGGATAAGTACCTGTACCGGCTCCGTCCGTAGAGTAGAGAGTACGCCTCCACAGGGCAGCGTTCTGATGCCTCGTGTGTCTTGGGCGCTCGCTATGGCACGTCAACTAAACTAGCAGTCACCATCGCATCGGCTCATCGACGGGCAGATGAGAATGGGATAAGATAAGATGGTGCACAATATCCAATTCTGCATCGTTCTAGAACACCGGAAAATGGAGGAGAAATCCCTCCTGGTGGCCTGGCCCAACGACTCTGCCGGGAGCCAGGAACGGAGAAGGTTCCTGATGCATCTTGCTGTCTTCTCGCCCGGCAGCGGGAGCCGCCGCCAAAAAATGGAAAAAAAGAAGCCGCGGATCGATGCGATGCGATGCGCTTCCACCCGGCGGCAATGCTGCACCTGGACGGCGGCATGGAACTGGATATGCCGCGGCATCAACCCGGACGCGGCGAATATTCTCTACCTAGTCTTCGGCGGCCGAATTGTTTTCCCGGTCCGAGAGACGACCACGCTCAGCTCCGCTGAGCGCTGGCTGTCCGAACCTACTAATTAACCGCCTGCCGAACGCCGATCTTCGTCCTTCCTTCCTCGTGCTCAATAGCCAATACGCACGCCACAACACGCTTACACGCACGCACGCCCACGTGACGAGAGCCAGGGTACTCGTGTATAAATAGCTAGCGTCCTCGCTCGTCGCCTCCGCAGATTAGCAAACCCGCGCGCATTTTCACATACTACAAATATACGTACAGCTCGATCGTCGGCTCGACATAGATAATTTGGCCGTTAGCCAGCGCCGATAAATCAACTAACCCTTGTCTTCATCGCCCGCCGACCAGCAGCCGTCCCCCGCCGACCACCAATCAGGCTACCTAGCTCGCTCCTGCCGCCCGCCTCTTCATCGATCGCCGGCGCCGCTAGCTACCAGGGGATCGTCGTCGGTCGGTCGGGGCCACGCGCGCACAGCAGACAGCACACAGGCATGGCGAAGCTCAAGGCGGCGCGCGCCATCGACGTCGCCGTCGTCCCGCCGGCCACGCCGGAGCCGACGGACATCGCCGCGGACCTCGACGGCCTAGCAGCAGCGGCCTCCGCCGCGTCGTCGTGCTGCAGCAGAGGTACGACGACGTTCGGTGCGGAGGCGACAGCGGCGGCGGCAGCGTCCGCGCCCGGGGCACGGCCGCCGCGGCTGGTGATCGGGCACCGCGGCAAGGGGATGAACACGCTGGTGTCGCCGGACCCGCGGCTGCGCGGGGACGTCAGGGAGAACACGCTCCGCGCCTTCAACGACGCCGCCGGTAGCCACCCCGCCGTCGCCTACGTCGAGTTCGACGTCCAGGTATTACATTACATCATGGGCATTCAAACAAACCATACGGGATGGGTCACTGGATAGAAATTTGACAATGCCGGCAAGGCATTCACTCGAACACCGGCGTGCGCCACGCCACGCCACCTCGGCGTTCGTGAGCCACAGCACGACACGTCACTGTCCTCCGGGCCCTGAGGCCCGATTAGGAAAATGGTTTCTGCTGCCTGCTCGTTCCTGGACCGGGGAAGGGAAGACCGCTAGCATTGTATGACGCGTGGTGCGGTCCAAGCAGCGTCCTGCGTCCAGAAACATCACGGGGGCGGTGGAATTCCTCTCCAACTCCGTTTCATTCTAGAGCACCCGAGTCACGTTATAATCGGATTTTGACCTTCAATTCAAATGACCATTCATGCCTCTGTAACTAAGAGCAAGCAAGCAAGCGCTAACGATGGCCAATGACGAATCTTGCAGGTGACCAAGGACGGCTGCCCTGTCATCTTCCATGACAACTTCATCTACACCCAACAAGACGACGTAAGTTTCTCAGTTGCTCTGTTTCAACGGTCCAACCACAATGCACAATTTAAGCATCTACTGTACGTGTATAGTAGTAGAGTACAAAATTTCAACTCAGTAGTCATGCTGAAACATTATAATTTCAGGGCGAAATCTCAGGGAAGCGTGTCACCGACCTTGATCTGGACGAATTCCTCTCCTACGGGCCCCAGAGAGAGCAGGGAAAGGTACGCTCAACAATCACGGACCCTTTTATTTTTTTTAACGTCTTTTTCAAGCGTAACCGCGTTGCCACTTTGATCAACATTCCAGCTTACTTTTTTTTTTCACAATGTTTGTTTGTCCTTTCTTGCCTGATTCTCAGGCCGGCAAGCCACTTTTCCGGAAGCTCAAGGACGGGAGGATCCTCAAGTGGGACGTGCGGTCCGAGGACGCCCTCTGCACGCTACGGCAGGTCTTCGAGGGTGTCGACCGCCGTGTCGGCTTCAATGTCGAGCTCAAGTTCGACGACGACCTCGTCTACACGGACGACAGGCTGACCTGTATCCTACAAGCCGTTCTCAAGGCACGTGGCAAGGCAAAATTAAAGAGCCCCAAACAGCTTCCTTCTATAACATTTCTGAAAAAAATGCCTACTTACTGATTGCTATGTTACTTGGTGTTCAGGTTGTGTTCGAGAACGCCGACGATAGGCCCATCATCTTCTCCAGCTTCCAGCCCGATGCCGCGCTGCTCATCCGCAAGCTGCAAGACAGATACCCCGTAAGTGTCACTGCCACGACCATGACTGCATCTGCATGGACACAAGTGAACAATCAACAATGAGTCAATGACTGACTGAACCTAACGACCCTGCTACCCAATTGTGACATGCGATCAGGTGTTCTTCCTTACGAACGGAGGGACGCAGGTGTACGCCGACCCGCGTCGGAACTCGCTGGAGGAGGCCATCAAGCTGTGCGTCGCCGGCGGGCTGCAGGGGATCGTGTCGGAGGTCCGCGCGATACTCAGGCAACCGTCGGCCGTGGCAGAGATCAAGGAGGCCAACAAGCTGTCGCTGATGACCTACGGCCAGCTCAAGTGAGTGATCGATCAGTCATCAGTGTGCTCTGCAGTGCCGGCCGGTGGCTACCAAGCAGTAACTATGAACTGAACGCGTGCGTTCACTGTTTGTGGCTTTGTGCTTTGTGTCTCTGTCTCGCAGCAACGTGCCGGAGGTGGTGTACGTGCAGCACCTGATGGGGGTGGACGGCGTCATCGTCGACCTGGTGCGGGAGATCGCCGAGGCCGTGTCAGCGTTCACGGCCACGGCCCTGCAGGATTCGCGCTCCCACTCCCAGAGTCCGGGCGGCATCGTGCAGGGTGAGAAGATGGAGACGGCCGCCGTGGCGGTGGCAGGGGCGACGCCGAGTTTCTCGCCGCGGGAGATGTCCTTCCTCTTGAGGCTCATTCCCGAGCTAGTGCAGTAGCGTGGTGTGGAATTGCTGCCATGATTGACCCATTGTACATTAAGATTACAGTATCAACCAAACGTCGTTGACTTGTTTTTGTCTGTCAACTGAAATCGAAGAGGTTGTTTGTAGTGGATTTGTAATATCCCCTGTACATGATGAATTAGAAAGCACGTAACTTGCATTTCATGAGTGAAATCTGTTTTCAGAATTCCTCTCCAAGTATTTTGATTACAGAGTCAGATCACCTCCCTTTTACAGATCACCTCTCTGTTTTTCATAGTAACTTGCATTCGTAGCCTCGTACGTCACCCGGCCGGGGGGGCTACCTGCACCCGAAGCACAGCTGGGCACCTGACGCCGGGGTTGGAGGGACGACGTACCCGGGCAGAGACGGCTCCGGCAGCTCCACGGCCCCGTCGTAGTCGCAGCTAAGCATGGCGATGACCTGACCCATGGCTGGTCGCCTTGCTCGATCCGATTGCACGCAGAGGAGCGCGACGTGCACGCACCGCAGCGCTTGCCGTGCCGCGTGTTCCTGCCCTTCCACGTCCAAGTCGCCGTCCACCACGTCGCTCGCTCTCTTCTCCGTCCAGCGCTGCCACACCTGCACGCGCGTGCATATACGATTACAAAAAGCTTAATTTCGGAACCAGCTCTGATCCACACAGGGGAGATTTTCTGCTCTAACTCACGTATTCGACGAGGCCCTCGGAGTGTTGGCCTTCAAACGTGGAGATCTTGTGGCCGGTGATGATCTCCAGGACCAACACCCCGTAGCTGTACACGTCGGACTTGAACGAAATAAGGAACTTTCGGCCGGAGGTGCACTCTGGCGCCATGTACCCGCTTCAGAATAAACAATACATAACAAACAGGTAGGTACGTCAATGAAATGCTTTCAGTCTCTAAACGATCTCAGCTAAAAGAAAATGAACTACAAAGTTATAGATTATGCTGAGAGCTACAACTTTAGTCTACAACATCAGCATCAATGGTCATTTGGAAAATTTAAAAAGAACAAATTTCAAAAACAAATAAACTTAAACAAATATTTATAGATTGCCTCGAGCTTTATAACTTAAACTCAAAAAAAAAACTTGGCCACTATAAAATTGTAGAAGTCTAAATCCTCGATTTTAAAATCTAATAATTTAAAATGAATAATTGAGTCTCTAAAATATATTAAACAAAATTTAAAAACTATAAAATTATAGATCGCCTCGAGCTTTATAACTTTAACATCAAGTTTGTATTCATATTTTCATATGAAAAAGTTATGCTTTTATATATAAAAGAGCAAGAGAGGAAAAATCTGCTGGTGGGCCCCAATGCCACATAATCACCTAATAAACCACTTCAAAATTTGCAGGGGTGCACTTTGTCTGATTTGATAAAAGTTAAGGTGTGTATGTTGTCCAGTATTGGAGTTTGAGGAGATCTTTCAAATACAGCGACTAATTCATAAGGGTGAATCAGACTTTAGTCTAAAAAACTACAACAACTAATAAGATCAATATAGTTGAAAAAAAAAGTTATAGGTCCATGATGACACAGAAAAGGTGATGCAACCAAAGCTCACATAGCTTAACCCTATTTTCCAACTAAATACTTATTCAAGATCTATAGAGGTGCAATAAAAGATATGACAACACATGGCCTAATATTACTATAGTGAGGCCCTCAATGCAACCTCGACATTAGGACGCTCTTAAGGCCAGTCTCAATGGTTGGTTTCATCTCACAATTTCCAAGATCTGAAATTTTAATATGAAACAACTCTCTCCCTCAATGCATAGTTTCATTGCACAGTTTCACATACTATTTAAAGCTTCTATGGGTCCACCGTTGTCTCTCTCTCTTCTCTTCCACCAATGTCCTTTCTCCATGCATGCGGATGAAATAAAATAACACTCTCAATGGGGGTTTCACACACTTTCCAATGTTTTGGAAACACCGCTATATAGTTTCACCATGGTGAAACGAATTCCTTCTCTCTCCTCTTAATTTCATGCAATTTCATGCAAATGCTGATATGACAGTCTATTTAACGTGCATGACACTCCCGTGAAACCTCCATTGAGACTGGCAATGGAGTTCAGTCCTCATTTAAAGGGGTGCTACATAAACGACTTTGATAACATAGCAAGGTGTATTAAGGGAGGGCGTAAACCCCATGCAATTGTTTTCAAGTCTTAATTTTTCGTGGAACTGAATGCAATGAGTATAGATGAAACCCAAATAATTAAACTATGCATTACCGGAGGTTATTTCAGCCATCATTGGTTCAAATGTTATTAGCTAATAATTGCTTTGTCCTCACAAGATGGATTGGAAAGGAATCCTATAAATTATCGTAATAATCAGAAACACATGGTTAACTATAATCATCATCAAGAAATAGCCATTGGATATGTCTTTTTTTTTCTTTCTAAAAACATAACCTACTTCTGCCATTTTGAGAAAGCATAAATAACCAATAAATCTACTTATAATATAAACAACCAACATCTACCATTATCGAATATATTAAATGAACCCCTAGTTTTTAGTTTTGATTACCCACCTTTGCCACTTTGAATTGATAGTATAAAGTGACCTCTTGCATCAAAAAAAAAAGTGACCTCTTCCATTTGGGTATAAATTACCAGATGTGTCACTATAAAACCCAAACTGAAATATACTAAAAAAAGTGCATCTAATCACTAATATAAGTTATTACAAAAAATAACTAAATACCCATAAAACAATATATATTTTTCTAAACTATACCATTCTACTATTGTTAATTTCAACTAAACACAACATCTTCGGTACCATTCTTATACCCTTAATTTCATTGTAAATACATTCAGTGTCTTGGTGCAGGCTTAAACGGTTGCGTATTTCATTGCAGTAACTAAGATTGGATTCTAGGAACTATAATATATTTTTTGAACTAGAGCACTGGAGTCTGAACTTAACGTGGAGCAAAGTGTATATTTGTGAGCGTTGTTTGTTGATGTACTTACAATGTTCCAGCGACCTTCTCAGTGCTCTCGTGAGTTTTCTCTTTATCATACATCCTCACAAGATCAAAATCGGCAATCTTTGGGTTAAAGTTATCATCAAGAAGTATATTATGTGGCTTGAGGTCCCGGTGAATGATACCCTTGTCGTGGAGAAACCGGAGGCCACGAGCAACCCCTAAGATGATGTTGAACCATGTGACCCACTCTAGCTTCTGGTACTGAGGAGATTCTGCAGTTGCAAGCCAATTATTTGGGTGTTTTGTTTCCTTGGTAATCTTTACTACCCTGTTAATATATATATAATTAATAGTGGGAGAAATGAACTTACCTTTGTACCAAAGTTTATCAAGGCTGTTATTAGGTACATACTCGTAGATGAGGAGCCTCCCTTCCTCTTCGAAGCAATACCCTAGAAATCTCACAATGTTCTTGTGGCGAAGGTTAGCCACAATGGAGATCTCCCTCACAAGTTCTTGTATAGTCCTCTTGGAATCCTTGAGCCTTTTCACCGCTACTTCCTTCCCATTCTCAAGCGTGCCCTGCACTTCTCTCTTTCATTATTTGTACGAGTTCCAAGCTAAGTGTTCTTTAATAGCAAACTAGAATTGATGAGGAACATGTTCCTCGTGATGACTATTATACCCTGTATACTGCTCCAAATCCACCGCTGCCTAGCTTGTTTGAGAAGTGACATGTAGCATCCTCAAGAACCTGGTAGCTGTAGAATTGGCAGCTCGGTCTTCCTCCGTCATCGTCTTCTTCCCTGCTCAAACCCTTCTTTTCTGGGTCATGCAGAGTCTCTTGTGGCATGCCATCTGCTTGACAATTCAAAACAAGGAATTCCAGAAATAAATATTGATATGTCTCGTCTGGTGCTTGACGATTCAAAACAAGGGATACCAGAAATAAATACTGATATGTCGATCGGGAAGTGAGAAATCACAACAGAAAACGACGGACTCGATCCGAACAGTATGAACACCCTAACCCTAACCCTAAGCGGATCTGGGATCAGAACACAGAACCCTATTCCTAACAGAGAAAGGGGGCGGTTTTGGGATTACCTACCTGGGGCCCACCGTCCCGGCCTCGCCACCGGCCGTCTCCATGGCCGGCACGCGGGCAGACAGAGGGCCGCGCCGCCTACGCTACGCGCGCGCGCCCACAAAAGGGCACCGACCCCGAACCGCTCGACGGCGGCGCGCTCTGCCCAGGGCGAGCACGTGCGCCGGCGAGTGAACCAGGGGCGGCGCCGCTCTTCCTCACCGGACCGCCATGGGCGGCCAACTTTGCTGCTCGGTGCGGCGCCAGAAAGAGAGAGTGAGAGAGAACGGTGGCCTGGAGAGAAGAAGGGGAAGAGAGCAGAAATGGAAAGGGGACCGACCGGATTCGCCCGCCGGCATCGATGGCGACGACGGAACCGGCCGGCCGCCGCCTCACTGCGACTGCTGCTACGGCGCTGAGAGATAGGAGACAGGGAAAAATGAGGCTAGGGTTTTCTTGGGGCCGGCGTGCGCCGGTTTTGTTGTTCCGCGGCGCGCGCACAGCCGTCCGATCTGGATGCCCTGGATCCAGCGGCTACAACTGGTCGGACCACAATGAGCCCAAGAGGGAGCTGGCGGCGGACCGAATTCGTGGCCCAGGCCCACGTTAGGGCCTGGCACCGGATCGGCGCCACCCGGCCCGAATGAAAGGCCAGGTGGGCTGGGCCGATTTGCGGTGTGAGCCACGAAAAAAAGGTTGGGCTGGGCCGACGTGAGCGCGAGCGCGCGAGAGGCCGTGGGCCAAAATGGGCCGTTTCGGGCCAAATTCACAAACAGAACAGAGATTCAGTTTTTTTTAGTTTTTTTTTAATTTTTCCAGGAACATGTTTTGATGCTTTTTGATGTTTTAAGATTGAATTTTGATTCAAATTTTGTGCAAATTTTGATCCAACGATATTTTGCACTATAGAACAGTAAAGTATTCAAATGTTTCTGGAAAAATGATTATTGATGATATTTTTCCGCTGCGTATTTACAGACTTTTATTTCATTATTAAATTCGAACCAACGAGAGAATTTAATTTTGAAAAATAGATAAAATATTCAGATTGTTGTAATATTGTTATTATTCTGACCAAAGTTGATTAATGACAATATTATGATGTGTTTAAAGATTATTATGCCTTAATTCTATTTCTGCCCAAAGGTGATATAGTTTTATTGCATAAAAACCGCCTTGTTGCTCGCGCGCGCATGCATACAAAGGGGGGGTCTCTTGCGACGCGAATAGGCTGGCTTGCCGACCGACCAAAGTGGGTCTTCAGACCAAATTCTAAAGAATAGTGAAGAGGGAAAATTACTGTGTGAGTATTGTCGTTTTCCGTTTGTAAGAGTTTATCCTCAAATTTAATTTGAAGGAAAGTTTTTAGTTGCTTAGAAAATGATGAGAAATAGATATGTTATTGAGATGATTGATTAATGCAATATTATGATGCCTTTGAGAGATAATTATGCATTAATTTATAGAGCGAAAACAATTACTCGGCAAATTATGATATTGTTATCTTCGACCAACGTTGATGATAACGATATTATAAGTTATAGATTTACATCGAGTGATCCAGTTTTCAGAGAATAGATATAGAAATGCTCCTAAAAGAAAAGAAAAATAGTATTTTACGTTTTCGCTGCAATGATAATGGTTCTCTTCTAATTAAATTTGAACCAACGGGAGAATTTAATTTTGAAGAGTAGGATAAGTTTTCAGATAATTAAGTTTTATACCTTAATTTCATTTCTGCCCAACGGTGATATGGAATTATGGTAGAAGATTGATGTTTTATTCTATTTCTGCCCAACGGTAATATAGAGTAGAACTCAAAGATTTCAAAGATCAATAAGTATTATTGATGACTATTGTTCAATTCCTTTCAGAGACAACAAGATCCTCGTGCTTTCGTTCCGAGAGCAGTAAGATAAAGAGCTATATTGATTCAAAGAAAACAGATGGAGCAATCAGAGGCACAGATTGTGTCAAAGTGTATATGAGAGTTCATTTTATGAAATGTTTTTCATGTACTATCTATAAAGAGTTCAGTTTTTAGAGTTGTGTAAGCAATATGCATGTTTGTTTTGACCAACGTTGGATTAAACATATGTGTTAAAGAGTTTCGAACTATCTCTCGAATTTGGTGATTCAATATAATGAGAGTTATAAAGATTTATATGCCTTTACTCATTGAGTTTAAGGACAAAAGAATGTTAAATATAAACCTCAGAAAAGAATGACTTGCAAGTATGACTTGCAAAATAGATGATAGTAAAAGAATGACTCTATTGAGTTTATATAGTGAATGAGAAAAAGTGTACTCCCAACAGATTTAAGAAATATCCTTGTCTGCATGACATAGTCATGTGGATAGAGTAAGTAAAGGAAAGTTTTCTCGTTCATAAGCATCTTAGAACAGTTTCGAAATTGTGGTGTAAAAGTTTATGCCATATTTCGAGGGGGAGAGTATGTAAGATCAAGACAACTAGAGATAGATACTCAGATAGAAAAGATACTCAGTTAGAAAGATAATTAAAGAAATACAATTCCCCATGTATATTGAGAGCAAAAGTGATCTATAAAATAAGAATGTGATCCGTGAGGGAGTACAACGGTCGCGATAACGATACCCCTAAGCACTGGATCTTTATAGTTCCGATAGGAAGATAGTGCAGAGATATAGAGATAGAGCTAAAAGCGCCGTAAGACAAGTTGTTATAGAACAAACCCAAAATAAGAAAGTCGAAGACACTCTAATTTAGAGGATAGAGAAATCTGGGGGAGCATATTTAGTCTTCCCAGAAGATAAAGAATCTGGGGGAGCACGTTTAGTTCTCCCTGGAAGACGAAAGAATCCAGATGAGCAAGTTTTGTTCTCCCATGGTGACAATAAAAGAACATAAGGAACCTGTCCTTCAGGATCCTATAAAGACCGTTGTCGCTCATGAGGAAGATCAATAATAAGCTCGACCCATATGAAAGACATGTCAATAATCGAGGCCCTAAAGGTCTCAAAGTATTGGCATGTTGAAGTTTATGATAGTAAAGAAACTCGAGATAGCTAGTGATCCCATGTCATTTCGAAGAAGCCATATGAGGCATATTACTCATCTAAATGACAAGAGCAAAGATAGATAAAATAGAATCGAAAGAATTTCTAATGGAGCCAAAACAAGAGGGCTGTAATGAGTCTACAAGATCAATGTGACTCCAAAGGAAATATAGAAAGATATAAATGGAAAAGATGGTGTTTCGGGATTGAGAATAAATTCCTAAAGGAGCCAAAACAGTAGGCTATAATGGGTCTACAAAACAAATGTGACTCCAGAGGATTATAGAAAGTTGCAAAGCGCCACTTGTGATGACAGAATTTACTCAATAAGAATTAACAGATTATAAAGAGAATACAAGAATTATTTTAGAATCATAATGGCCTTAATGGCATATTTCATTTTTTAGAGTTGTATCAAAAAGAGATAAAGACAACATCCTTCAAAGAGGATTTATGTGAAAACATTCACATGGCTAAACTCAAAAGTTTGGTCATGGAAAGAATAGATTGTAAGAGATGTTACCTAAAGAAGTCCATTCATGGATTAGAGCAAGCCTCGATAGTAGAATTTAAAGTTGAAGAATCAGTTAGAAGAGTTTGGGTTTTCAGAGAGATAAATAGAGCACAATTGTATTTGTGCAAAGATTAAGAGTAGGAAATTTGTTTTTCCTAATCCTTCATGTGGATGATATTTTGCTTGCTAGCAATAATGTTAATCCACTGTTGGAAAAGAAGAGGTTCTTATCCTCTAGTTTTAGTAAGAATGATCTTGGTGAACGTCACATGTTTAGAAAGAGAGAAAGAAAGAAATTCACCGAGATATAAGAAAAGGGGTATTAGAACTAAATCAAAGGCATGCACAGAGAATTCTTTAAGATACGAAGCATGCATGCAAGAATACATACGCCTGTTCCTATGGTCAAGGGTAATAGTAAATATAGTTTGTTGCTTCTGCTGTTGGAAGCCTGAGTGCACAAGTAAAGAATATTACTTTTGACACAGTTCAAGTATCCGGGATAATTTTGGTAGTTTTCTACTCCAGATATAGATCACTGGAGTGGAGTTTAGAA
Organism: Themeda triandra; assembly: GCA_018135685.1. Lineage (NCBI taxonomy): Eukaryota > Viridiplantae > Streptophyta > Magnoliopsida > Poales > Poaceae > Themeda > Themeda triandra. Next base: position 131,943 of record JAENPR010000923.1, on the reverse strand, counting down.
ATGTCTTGCAATTATGCAATGTATAGTAAGCCTCATGCAGAATAAGACAAATAAGTACTCTCAAATCGTTGCGGGTACAAAGTTAAGTTTTGGCGAGATGTGTAGTAAGTCCACAACAGTTACTAACACCCGCACTTGGAGCTCTGTTGTGGAAAAGCTCCAAGGGAAAACAGTTGATGCATCATCTGAGATACAAGATAGCAGTAAGACATCACATGGTAATACAAAGCTATGTTATAGCAAGATATGAGGCTACAGGACAGGCGAAATGGTTAAGAGGTTTATGTGCCCGGAGTTGATAATAGTTAATAACAGCAATAACCATTCAACAGTTTTCACTCCTATGACAACGAGTCAATTGTGCCGCCAAACACATTGACAACAGTAAAACGTTGTAAAGGAGACAGTCCGGAATCATATTGAAAGTAATGAACAGATAGTGACAAGCAAATGCTTGCGGATCCGCCTACAAAAGGCTTACCACCCAGTGCGTTCGGAGAACACACAGTCGACATGGGTTTATGGTATAGCCTATGATTTCCGGACAACAAAATGGCCCAAAGAATAAAAGAAATTTATTTCAGATCAAGAGAAGTGTATTTGTAGTTGTTAAGTCTATCGGCGATAGACCGTGACGATGAAGCAGCTCTGTGCACTAATCTGTGATGGAATGAATAAGGAGAGAAGAGTTTAAGACAAAAGGCACAGATAAAGAATAAGATGAGATCAAGGGGGAGAATGTTAGGTTGATCTCTCACCAAGATGGCCCAACGACCACTTGGGCCTTGACCTCACGCCCTGATCGGGGGCGTCTAGCCCATAGAAGGCTGGTGGGCCCCCGTCGCACAGTGCCTATAAGAGGAGGTGGGGACCACGGCACTAGACACGAGGTTCGCCACTACAGCCGCCACCCCACTCCCTGCCCTAATCCGATCTCGAGGGTGGCACTGCCAGCGACGGGATGGAACCCACCGGCGTCGCCTCTGCAACACCACCGTCAGTCTCCACCACGCCACTGCTCTTCCGTCGGACTCCACCACGCCACTGCTCTTCCCGACGGTATGTCTATCTCCCCACTCTCCTTTCTCTCTGTTCCCACTGATCCGTGCACCAAGATGGTGCACACGGAAGTTCTACCTTGTTCTACCATGAACACAGAAAGTCGGTCCACTGCTAGTCGATCCTAACAGCTTAATAGATCAAACAAACATTACATATATAAGAGGAAAGCAGAAAGTAAAGAGAACAAATCAAGAAAAAGAAAAGACTGCCGGCTTGAATCACCTATGACATGTCTGCTCTTAGCCGGTCGCCGTTTTCGACAGTAACAAATGATGGCAGCGGCAGCAATAGCCAACCCGGTTGCAAGAGAAACGATCAGCAATTTTGATGTGTTCGACATTCCCTCCCCTTCGCTTTCTGGTGGATATGGATCTAAATCTAACAAACAAAGGAACAGACAGTTGGCAGAGTCTTGTACTACTGAAACAGTGTAAATGAACACTGAGGATGCATGGAGTAAGAGGACAAATGAAAATTTCTTTACCGTGAGGGGGCGAATGATTCGGATCAACTGCTGTAGCTTGTGTGGGTAGTCGGCGATGACCGTGAGGGGGCGCTGGGGTGGGACGTTTACCGTTAGCGATGATTGTCCTGGATGGTGCTGGAGATGGTGCTTGTGCTTGTAGAGGCCGCACATCAGGTGCCGGATGGGTCTCAGCAGTTCTGTTAATTCCGGTCGTCGCCGCCGGCACCACGGCCTCCGACTCCGGGAGCAATCGCCGGGCCAGGGACTTGCTGTGGTAGAAGGAGTAGCTCTCGTACCTGGCCATGCAGCTGAGCCGCAGCACCTGCATGCCCGCGCTGCCGTTGTACTCCCTGTCCACCACCTTGAGGGCGCCGTCGAGGCAGTGGCGACAGTCGTTGCACGAGATCCCGGCGGCGCACCGCGTCAGCCCGTAGATCAGGCCGCCGCCTGCAGCAGTCCCAGTCCCAGCACCGACGCTGCGGCACATGTGGCTGCTCGTCGTGTTGTTCGCCACGGCGGCGAGGAGGCGCCTCACAGCCGATTTGGCTTTGGCGCCCACGTGCGGCGACGACAGCGCGCGGCTCGCGTTGAACACAGTCGCCGTGTAGTCGTCTTCGCTGAACAGGCTGGGCCCGCGGTCTGAGTACCGCAGGAAGCAGGCGTCGTGCCAGACCGCCGACGTCGCGCACGCCTTGCCGGCGATGAGCTTGGAGGCTGCAGTGAGGCAGGCGGCGCACTCGGAGACCGAGACGTCGGGGCGGCACTGCGCGACCCCATACATGGTCCGGTTCTCGGCGACGTACGCGGATATGTTATGGGACATGTGCGCGTCGCTGTAGGCGCCCGCGCACACGGCGTCGAGGAAGCTGACGAACTCGCCGCTCGTGACGGCCGAACCGGCCAGGGAGGAGGTGAGGTAGGGGGTTTGGCCGGAACAGAAGGTCGCGGTGGGATGAAAAACGGCGGCGTTGGACGACGGCGACGACGAACGAGTCGGGGTCGCCAGTAGCGCTGCCAGGAAGAACAACACCACCATTTTGTTGGGTGCACAGCACGGTGGCGGATGGCGACACCTTCTCTTCACGTCGATCGTCCTCCTCCTCTTGATTAATCCTTTGCCATGGTCGTCTTTGCAGGGAAATTTATCATTTTTGGCATTCATCTCGGCAGGTACAAACTTTCCATTCCATTATCTAATAAAGGTAGTATACCGGCGGCCGGGTGTGGACTGACGACTGACGACGAGCGCGGTCCAGGTCTCCGCGCGCAACACTGGGTGGACGCGTAGCATCTCCGGCAGTTCCTCGACCCAACTCCCCCACTAATATTATTTTTTGAATTATGGAGAAGGTGCTATGACAGATTACCAATAATTTTCCCTAAATGTGGAACGCACCTATGAGGCACGCTTGTTCAGCAATCATGGCCCTTTTTTATTTAAAATATCTCGGGTTTTATTTCGAATTCGAAAGGACAAAATATCTCGGCCTTTTTCCTTAATAAAGCGTAACCGCGTTGCCACTGTCATCAACATTCCTGCTTACCAGTGTTTGGCCTCCACTTCCCCGGAAACTCAAGGACGGGAGCTCAACCTCAAGTGGGACGTGAGGTCCGAGAACCCGCTGTGCACGCTGCGTGAGGTCTTCCAGGGTGTCCACCGGCGTGTCGGCCTCATCGTCGAGCTAAGTTCGACGACGACCTCGTCTACACGGAGACCTGCATCCTACGAGCCGTAGCAGCTTCCTTCTGTAACATCTCTGAAGAGAACACCTACTGTCTTCGAGCACGCCGACGACAGACCCATCATCTTCTCCAGCTTCCAGCCCGACGCCGCGCAGCTCATCCGCAAGCCGCAAGACAGATACCCTGTAAGTGTCACTGCCACAACCAAGATTAGTGCATGCTCAACGACACAAGTGTTCGGACCGTCCATAGTCAACATTCAAAATATTGACTGATGGGACCTACCCTGCTACATACGGACAGGTGTTCTTCCTGACGAATGGAGGGACGCAGGTGTACGCCGACCCGCGTCGGAACTCGCTGGAGGAGGCCGTCAAGCTGTGCGTCACCGGCGGGCTGCAAGGGATCGTGTCCGGGCGATACTCAGGCAGCCGTCGGCGGTGTCCAAGATCAAGGACGCCAACAACCTGTCGCTGATGACCTATGGCCAGCTCAAGTGAGTGATCGATCAGTAATCAGCTGTGTTCTCTCAACTGTTTTCTCACAGCCTACAACACGCGTGCTCGCTGTTTGTTCTTTACTAGTAGGAACTGAAAATGTTCTTTATTTGTGTCTGTCTGCAGCAACGTGCCGGAGGTGGTGTACGTGCAGCACCTGATGGGGGTGGACGGCGTCATCGTCGACCTTGTTAGGGAGATCGCCGAGGCCGTACGTGTCGGCGTTCACGGCCAAGGCCGGGCACGAGTCGAGCTCCAAGGACGACGGCGGCGCCGTGGTGGGCCAGAGGATGGAGAATACCACCGTAGCGGTGGCAGGGACGACGCCGAGCTTCTCGCCGCGGGAGATGTCCTTCCTCCTCAGGCTCATTCCCAAGCTAGTGCAGTAGTGTGGTGTTCTTGCTGGTGGAATTTCTGACATGACTGACCCGGTCCATTGTACATAGATTATCAACAACGTCGTTGACTCTTTTTGCTGTCAACTGAAATCGAAAAGGCCGTGGGCTGCGTTTGTAGGGATTTGTAATATGCCCTGTACATGATGAATGAAATAGAAGCCACGTAACTTGCATTTCATCAGTCAAATTAGCATTCAGCAGTCTCCTCTCCATAGTACTATTTGATAATTTTCAGATTTCTGTGCAGTGTGTGTCTGATTCTGCTTTTCAGAATCTTGACCAATCAAATACCACCAGTCATATCACCTCCCTGTTACAATATATATGTACTTGGTCATGGCTCGTACGTCAACGGCCCGGCCCGGCCGGCGGCGCTACCTGCAGCACGTCGCCGTTACAATATATACGTACTTGGTCATGGCCCAGTTGTTCTTTCATCGCTTGGAACCAAAAAAGTTGTTCTCTCATCTCATGTTTTTTATAAGTTTTTTGAGCGCCTCTCATCTGGGTACAGCTGTAGTATCTGTTCATACACACGCACGCCTCACTCAACACACGCACACACACGCACACCACCCCGTGTACAAACAAACCTACAACTACACTCAGATTTGAAGATCGCGTCCTTCTTGAGATCACCGAAATCCACTGATTTCGTAGGCAACGGGCACGTCACTCTACCATTGTGGCTCCACGCGAGAGAGGCTGGAAATTATTTGGGAAACGCTGTTCCCGATGGGAAATCTGGGGTGAGCAGCGCTCGAACCCCAGACCGGTGGCTTCGCACCTGGAAGACTCACCGAACGAGCTAACGCTGCGTCCCCATGTTTTTTATAAGTTAGTATAATATAGACGCTCACAATGCACACATTCAAGCAGTCAGAGCAGGCTTAAAAAGTTGGAGCAGAAATCTATCAAATCTTGGAAAACTCATACACAACTGTAATTGGGTTTTGCTTTTGCTTGATGGTCTAGAAGATCAGAGACCCTTGTCGACTCTAGAAACGTATCTCAGAATATTAACGAAGGACAGCCTCCCTCTCTGAATCTAGAAGAGTGTTCTGGAAGCAGAAACACTGTTTGATGGGTTACATTGGGGGATGAAAATACTAGTTATTTTCACAACATGGCCACCATCTCCCACAAGAAGAACTTCATTACTTCCCTAACACACCCAGATAACTCTCTGGCTTTTTAGCACAATCAGAAAGCACAGGTACTTTAGCAGAGCTACAAGAACAGAATGGGTATAAGTGAGTTCACTCACATTCATTTTGACCTTAGCACACTTATCAATACAGTGCAGCTGGACCATCTTAATCTGGATAGTGATTTCAGTGAGGAGGAAATACTGGGCACCATCAGAAGTTTGCGTAACAGTCACTCACCTGGGCCTGATGGGTTTAATGGCAGTTTTATTAAGGCTTGCTGGAACATCATCCAACATGATTTCAGGAGATTATTCAGGGATTTTTGCTCTGGAAATTTGGATATTAGAAGCATCAACAACTCTCATATTGCTCTCATCCCAAAGAAGTCCAACCCAGAATCAGTAGATGACTACAAGCCTATTTCTTTGCTTAATTATTCGGTGAAATGCATCACCAAAATTTTGTCTAGAAGGCTACACTCAGTTATTCTAAAACTAGTCCATGCCAATCAGTATGGATTTTTAAAAGGGAGGACAATCCAAGATTGTCTTGCTTGGGCTTTTCAATTCCTACACTTATGTCAACAATCCAGGAAAGAAATAGTTATCCTCAAACTTGATTTTGAGAAGGCCTTTGATAAGGTTGAGCATGAAGTCATTTTGCAGGTCTTAAAACACAAGGGTTTTTCTAATAAATGGGTAGGTTGGATCAAAAGTATTCTAATAAGTGGTGAGTCTTCTGTCCTACTCAATGGGTTACCGGGCAAAACATTTCAATGCAAAAGGGGTGTCAGGCAAGGAGACCCCCTTTGTCCCCTTCTTTTTGTCTTGGCTGCAGATCTTCTTCAATCTATCATCAACAAGGCATGGCACAATGGCACTCTGAGACACCCAATTCATGAGGACTTTGGAGGGGACTTTCCAATTGTGCAATATGTTGATGACACCTTGCCGATTCTACCAGCTGATGGAAGGATTCTCTTCAATCTAAAATGCCTCCTAAGGCCATTCTCTGACTCAACAGGGCTGCATGTAAATTTCAGCAAATCCTTTCTAGTACCAGTCAACGTCTCAAAAGAAAGAACCCTACACCTGGCAAACACCTTTGGCTGCACAGTGGGCTCCATGTCGTTTACTCCCTCCATCCCAAAAAGAGTGACGTTCTGGGAACGGGCACAATGATCAATAAGCTAGGTGCAGAAACCTGCGTGGCTCTTTGTTCTGTCTCCTTGTTCTCCCTTTTCTTTTGACAAGATCCCCTATCCGTGCCGCACAGCGTCTCCGGATCCTCCGCGTGTCTCCGGCCCCTCCGCATGCTATGTGCGTGTGTTTTTATATTCTTTTTTTTAGCAGAAAGGCGACGGGGAAGGAAGTGGACACGGTGAAGAGTCAGGCCTGCAGCCTACTGCTGGACAACAATAGCCAGAGGACCACGGCTAAAACGACACAGTTTTGGGACGTCACTCAGCCGCTAGAACATCACTTTTTCGGGACGGAGGGAGTACTTATCTTGGTCTTCCCCTAGGTACTACCAAGCCTACCATAAAAGAGTTTGCCCCTATGCTCACCAGAATTGAGAACATGTTATCTTTGGTCAGTAACTTTCTAACTTATCGTGGCAGACTCTTACCGGTGAACTCTGTCCTAAGTTCCTTGCCCACCTTCTACATGTGCACTTTGAAACTACCTCCACAAGTCATTGAGCAGATTGATAGCTACGAAAGAAATGTCTTTGGAGTGGAGGGGGGGGGGGGATTCATAGGAGGGGAAGTTGCTTAGTTGCTTGGGAGGATGCTTGCAAAAGCAAAGCTGAAGGAGGTCTTGGAATCTTGGACTTGAAAACTCAGAATAACTGCCTCTTGTTGAAATTCCTTGACAAATTCTACAACTCTAGGAATCTGCCATGGGTTGATCTAACTTGGAATAAACTCTACAGGAACACTCAGACCCCTCCACAAGCTAGATGTCCAACAGGTTCTTTCTTGTGGAGAGATGTTCTCAAACTTTTTGATGACTACAAGAGCATCATTGTTAGTGTGGCAAATAAAGGTAACTCAATTATGTTCTAGGTTGAAAACTGGAATGAAGATGTGCTAAAGTTAAAATTCCCTCATCTCTTCTCTTTTGTGAAGAAGCCGAAAGTTTCCATCATGTATGCTAGAGACCAAAATATGCCCTTTACCAGTGAGGCAGCTCCTGAATTCAGTCAGCTGCAAAACCTCCTGCTTGAGTCACCTCTTGCTTGAGTCTGACCAGAACCCAGAAGAATGTGATACTTGGAGCTATGAATGGGGCCAATCTTTCTCATCCAGGAGAGTGTACAAGAAACTGAAAGGTACTATCCCAGCATCCCTCTTTTCAGGTGGCTATGGTCTTCTTGCACTCTTGGAAAACATAAATTCTTTTTCTGGCTGTTGTTAAGGGACAAATTGAACACCGAATCTTTTGAAAAGGAAGCATAGGCAACTCGATGACTTTAGTTGTGTCCTGTGTGACAGTGGTATTGAGGAAGATCCATTCCATTTGTTCTTTGGGTGCTCCTTCAGTCAAAGGTGTTGGTCAGTTCTGCACATCTTCTGGGACCTCAACCTCCATCCCTTGGACATGGTTAGTGAAGCTAGAAGCAGGTTTGGTGGTTGTTGCTTGTTGGATTATCTCGGAAAACCAGGAATGCTATTATTTTTTACAATGGGAACATAAGCTTTCATGCTTGGAAATTAAAATTTAAGGAGGAGCTTGGCTTGGTGTGCATCAAAGACAAAGGAGAAAGAAAATCTCAGTTATCCCAATGGCTAACAGATTTTGTGTAATCCCTTTTTTTTTGTTTCTTCTCTCTTTTTGGGCATGTTTGCATTGTATTTTTCTAGTCTTAGGCTAACCCTCTCTGTTGTATTTCCCCTTGTAACCCCTCTGCTGGTTAGTGCTAGGCTTAGCTTTAGTTTTAGTTTTAGCTGCTCTCCCTCCCTTGCTCCTCCAGGTAGGTTCAGCTGTCCTCTCGGCTTACCTACCTATCCTCTCGGCTTGTTGTATTGTTTTAGCTCTCCTTTTCTTACAAATATAATAAAAAAATCAGAGGTAGGGTCCTCCCCTGCTGACTTTTAACACAATGCAGACATTCATCCTCTATAAATGCACACACAAATTCTATCCTATAAACATCTTCAAATTAAAGACTGTACATCTCATTGTCCATAGAAACATTGCCTACTTAAGACCTAGAGTATAACCTCAGGTGCAATGAGGCTCTTATAGTCACTAGGCTACATGCCGTTTCAGATTTGTTCTATCATGAATGAGTGGTTTCTTAGACTTGGGAGGCTTTGTTTAGCTTCACCTACATTTTGGCCCACTTCTTCACCAGCCTTGTACCGCTTCAGATGCAGTTTTCTCCCCCTTTACCACAGACTCCAAGGCATTACATGCCTTAGGAATAAGCATACGGCCCTCACCAACTCATTGTAAACCCTCAAGCAAATGACCTTACAGATCTTGCGTTGATATTTATGTGCATCTCTCACAAACTTTGCCACTTCATCTCGTGTAAACATCTGAAAGAAAATATGTTTCAGCTCATTAGATCCATAAATGCCAAGTTTTCATTAACACGATTTTAAAATGTTATGTTATTGCACTTACGGCTTCCTCAGCTTTAGTTGTTTTTGTAGGATGACATGTGATCTTCAGAGCTGTCGCAAGTTTCATCAAGTCCCAATCTTTAGATTCAATGCCAGATATATCCTTGAGGTGTTCCCCACAGAGGCGCAAGACCTTAGTGTTTTTCACATCAACATATTCACAATCAAGCAAGAGGCATCCCAGCATAATAACCTCCTTATTAACCTAGGTACAGAAGAGCATGCTTTCATCACTAAAAGGAAAAACGTAAAGAAATTTTTTTATAAGATCTTGCATTGAAATCTTTGGGAAGGGAGGCATAAAGAACCAAACATTTAATGTCAATATTAAGGGAACTCACCATCTCAGGACTGAAATCAAAGCCATAACGATTCAAAACCATCTTCAGTCCTAGGCTCATGGGAATGCAGTCCTCCTTTCTTAACTTCTTTTTTTCTTTGGGTACTAAAAAGTGCATGAGATTCTGCAGACCCCACATCACCTCCTTAACAATTTCATCAAACAGGCAGGGTACATCCTGAAACAAATAGAAGCAAAATTGGTGCCCAAGATTTGTCAAACATAAGCAAACAAGGGGGGCTTTGACTAACCAAGTTTTTCTCAATGATTTGTTTATATTCAGGCTTTCCAACAGCCATTTTCTGCCCTGGGCGGTGCCACCTCATGATCATTTCAGTAAGGCCCCGACTGACACCAGTATCCTGATTAATGGCACTAGTCTTGTCCTTGAATTTTTGAAATTCAGATAGCCAAATAATCTGATAAAGAAATGAACAAGGACAAGCATGTTAGCGCTGGGTGGGTGTGGGGGGTGGGGTGGGGGAGATGCAATGTCCAGTAGGTATATTACAATTGTTCTCTAGGAATGTAGTGCAAAATGCAGAGTCCTCCCAAACATGAGGCACATAATTTATATTGCACTGTTCTTGGAATGTACTTCAAGATAAATTATTGCCATGTCAGAGCTAAATCAAACCTAGTCTGCAGTTACTAAATATACTAAATAGAACCAATGAATACAAAGGTTTTAGCATGCAACAACCGATTCTCTAAACCAATCTCCTCTAACCATGGTGCTGAGAATAGCTTCTGAGCGCACATGTATAAATGGAATAGCATCTACAGAAGAAATTGCATGCTGAATCAGTTAATCAGGAGACAAAAAATTAATACTGAGCTTATGTTCACATTTTTCTCGCCTTGGTGCAAAAAAAAAATGCAAAGCAAATATGGCGATCATGAATGGTGCAAGATCAATACTCAGTAATCAGTTCAAAGTGGCAACAATCAATACAAAGAAATAACAAAGAAAGGAAAAGGAAATGGAGCAGGGGGGCTAACATTATCTACCCTATAATGCACGCCGAAGTATGCCCAGGTGTTTTGGAGTTGACAGAAAACAGAAAAATGGGTCAAAAAAAGAACACAAAGGGATGACCAATCTAACACATCACTAAGAAGGGAAGGAATAAAAAAAGTACCTGCAGGGCATCTGGTCGCTTGAGTACTTTCTCATGCATATGGAAAATTGCAAAGCCTGAGGGCGTCTCAAACAACACTAAGATGATTCCCCAGTGTTCCAGATTCCATGCTGCAAGACCCAAGCCAATCGAACTTATGCAAGCAGGATTAAAAAAAAATGAGGTGATCACACATGACGCTAGGTCAGAAGAGCTCACGCCTATGCCTAATATGTTCTATGTCCATCTTCGCAAACGCCACCAGGAACCACGCTCATGTGAATTAACCAATTCTAACTTTCCATGGAGGGGAATGAAAATAAGGTATTCGGGTATGTGGGATCATCACATCTAAAAAGAATTCAGATATCACTCATGAAGGCAGTTGTGAACCTGGGGCTGAGGCCATGGTATTAAAAGATGCCACCTAGTCATCAAAGCGAGAAAATTCAGGGCATCAGGGTCCCCAAATTATGCGCGACTGCCTTGGCAATTTAGGTGTCCACCTGTTGTGTTAGGCAGTGGTCGCCTTACTGGCAAACGGCCTTGCACGCAGGGGAAAAGAAGGGACCCAACGCTTGCACGGGAAGGAAATTGCTCACATTCAGCAGTCTCCCACCTTCTGCAGATCCCTGCGCGCGAGGAAACGCCTGGCAAGACAGAAGGATTGGGAAGACAGGGACAGATAGAGACAGAAACATATGCGTCTGCCACCTTCCGCTTCTTCCCCACTCACAGCAATTACTGCCGACGCATCACTAAGCAACTCATCAACTCCCAACATGACGAAACACGCAAGTCTCAATTGCAACCGTCCGCATAAGCCCAGGGCAAGGATGACTGGAGGACTGCTCGTCCCAGCCTCCTCACCTACCAGAAGCCATGAATTCACCGCTGCCCAGCTCCACCCTGCTTCCTGTCAGGCCACAATTGAACCGGTATGTCTCCTCTTCCTCTTAATGTTATCTCAGTGTGTTCTCTTAAAAGGCCAAACTTTACCTGTGCCCCGTTCCATATCTTGTTTGTATGCATATAAAACAGAGCACATCACACGGGTATTGCTGCTTGTCTAGATGTGCTTTGTTTTATATATGCTAATTGTAGTAGTATAGTTGTAGTCTGTGATTAGGCATTAGCTCCTCTATTATATGCTAATTGCACTGGGAATCGCCTTTTAAAACCATGGTTGCTGAGGTGCTCTACCCAGCAACCACGAGATCCCCTTTCAAAGGGCCACCAGGAACAGCACTAACGTGAATCCACCAATCCTAACTTTACTATGGAGTTCAGGTATGTGGGATCAAATTCAAACAAGTTTTGTGCAACAAGAAATTGCATCCCGAAATGTATCTGCTATTCCGATACATGTTCTATAAGTCTAGGGATCAGCTCTTAGTGGAGTTTGCTTTCTCAATTCTAATCCTCACATGCCATTTAAAAAGTTCTTTCTAAATACGTCGGTGGGATCAAGAGAGGAAAGATAAACATAGGCTTAAACCATACAAGAACAGAATATTGAATCTAAGAGTTTGATTCACAGTATGATACTCCCTCCCCATTTTAAGTTGTAAGTCATTTCAAGAATCTTGTAGAGTCAAAGTATCTCAAGTTTGACCAAATTATAGAGAAAACTACAAAGATTTGTGACATCAAATAAGTATACTATAAAAATATAATTAATAAAAAATCTAATGATACTTAGTTGGCATTATAAATGTTATTATCTTATCATATAAATTTAGTCAACCTTGAGATGCTTTAACTTTTTAAGATTCTTAACTTATAATTTGGGATGGAGGGAGTAACATATAGCATAGTATTATTGTGTCAAAAGATTAACCTATCCCACACCTCAACGCAAAAAGGAGGGGAAAGGTACAACAATCTCCATTTTCTAGAGGAGATGGGGAACTAGTGTACTAGATGTGTATGCATGTATACATACATACAATATATGTGTGCGAGCACTAGTATGCAATGCATAGGACCACTGAACCGCTCTCAATTCTGGTGTGCGTGTGTGCACGTCTTACCTCTTCCATTGCCAACATCAAACCGCTTTGCTGTAGATGCTTCATGCTTCACCAAGGGGGTCTTCTCCTTTGATGATGGTGACAATATCTGCCGCTCTTTGACATGCTGCTTTGCTGGCAGCCATCACGTTTCAAAAGGTTGTCCTGTCTTTGATGATAGCAATAATACCAACATATTACATGCCGCTCTTTGACATGCTGCTTTGCTGGCAGCCATCACGTTTCAAAAGGTTGTCCTGCCTTTGATGATAGCAATAATACCAACATATTACAAAGTTCAGGAAACAGATTACTTATATATAATACAAAGACTCAACCAACAAAATTACTTGAAGCTACAACATGTATTGAACAGCTTGGTAATTATGCACGACGTCATACATTTCACATGAGCTGAATCACAAGTAAATCTATTAATTAGGCCTGAGCATACTAATTCTCAAGCAAATTTTGGAAACCTGAAAGCCAATCCAGAAATCTGAAAGTCAACGTAGAAACCTGACATATACACTACAGCAATACCTTTTGTTTCATAAAGCTCAATGATACAGATCAAAATAAAACTTATATTCTATAACAAATTAGCCCCATAAATCATACAAACAAACAAGCATAGTAGACAACAGGCATATATGTCTTCATACAGGAACACATGCAAAGTTGCACACAGACAATTTCTTACTGATGATTAGTGGGTTCATGTACATGTAGCACACATCAGCAGGCTAGGCATTCACAGATTTGCTGAAGCAGACGATGTTCCATTGCTGGTGTCTGTCTTTCAAATTTTCTTATGACAATCTAAGTAAAGACAGAACACCTAGTGAAATTACCTTGAATTTTTTGCATGCCACAGACTTGCGAGAAGCTGAGGCTGATAGATTCGAAGATGCAAGATCCACTGATCTTGCACGCTTTCCTCTGTGTCTCCGAGCACCAGCTGTAGCAGACACGTTCTGCTGCTGCTGCGAACTTGCATCTTCAGGACTCGCAACAGAGCTCGACGGACTTACCATGGCGTGAAGCAAACAACAATCTGGCCGGTGATAAAAGAAAGAAAGATGCACTTAAATTATAGAGTAGTAATCCGGCATTCCAAGAACTTGAGGATTAGACGATTAGTGGTAGGCAAGGGCGGGATAGATCCATTACCAGCGGGGACTTGTCGTCGGAGCGTTTGGGTGTTGAGAAGTCTGCCGATTGCAGAGCACCGCGGCGGCGCACTGGCTCGGTGAGACGTGGCCGAGGGCCGGTGTAGCACGGGCGCTGGGCGTACAGCCGAGGGACGCCGTCGGCCTGGCAGCAGGGATCGGAGACGGGAAGGGAAATACTAGATCAGGGAGGGGAAGCGCTGCAAGTGCGGCCGGCACGTGTCCAAATTACCATAAAAATTTTGAGATTCGGATAGAAATAAGAAGGGTAAAGTCTAATTTAGGGTTAGAGTTTACAACCTTTTAACTTTTGTCGAAGTCTGGGTTCCAACCTAGAACTCTAAAATCAGATATTTTGGCCCTCCAACCCTAACAACCGTTTAAATTTTAACCTAGGATAAAACTGTGTGGTTTTGGTATATGAATAGTAACTTTAGCTATTTTTTCAAAACTTTTTTAGAAATTCAATGTAGGGAACAAGGAAGAGGTGCCTAAAAACTCTAAAAATCTTGATATTTTGAAGATTCATAGAGTGAATAACAAGAATGATATTCAAATGGCAATAAAAATCTCAGAAAAAATCATGTTAACTTAATTTTGGCATCTTTGTTCAACACATGTTACATGGGGGAAAATTGAGTTACTTTACAAATGTTAATTTTGAGAAAAAATTCAAATAATAATAATAATTTGTAAAGCAACTAAATTTTTGCCCATTCAACATGTGCTGAACACACCATTAACTAGAGTTCAAATGATCTACAAATATTATTTTTGAGATTTTTTATTTCTATTTAAATACCCTAAAAATTCATAGAATATATAAGTTTGATCATTTTTGAAATGCAATGATTCAAATATTACTTAAAAAATTTAGCATGTTCTTTGCCCATTATCACACTTGTTATTTACTCTATCAACCTACAAAATATCAAGATTTTTACAGCTCTCTAGATACCCCTTCCTTGCTTCTTAAGTTGGATTTCTAAAAGGTTTTGAAAAAAATATCATAAGCTATTGTTCATACACCAAAACCACTCAGAAACTAGGTTGAAAATTGAACACTTTCAAGAGATGGAGGGCCAAAGTTATCCAGATTTAGAGTTGGAGGTTGAAATCCAGACTTTGGCAAAAGTTGAAGGTTGTAACTTGTACTCTACCCCAATAAGAGCGTGTATTCGTCACAGGAGATGGCGGCGCAATTCATATAACAGATGGATGACAAAAATTTAGTTAGAATTAAAACTGTGCATTTACAATATGAGTGGGTTGTTAAGCACCAATATCATATTTACATTCATATCAAAATCCAATCCATAACAAAAAGGACAACTTTCATTCACAAGAACTCTTATTTGCCCTATGATATACTTCAAAATTTCAAATGGTTGAATTACACGTCTATATGTATAGCAAACTGCATAACACATTCGAGATCATGAGTAGGCTAAGTACTTTTGTGAAATACTTAGATGTTCCACCATAATAATATGTTCCACCAACATAGCCTCCTTTTCACTTGCCGCACGCACCAGCTCCAAGATCGGTAACCCATTAATTAGAACAATCCATATGAGCCAGCACAAGTGATGTAATATATAAGCTTATTTCTCATCTTTAGTCTGTTGCCAAATATATAGGACCGAATAATCTTGCCATTGTCTTGGCCGTCAAGGTGAGCTCAAGAGCTTGCTGTAGAATGGTCAGCATACCAACTAAATTATGGGGGTCCATGATCTTGTCATATGTCGTGTAGGAAGTGGTATCGCAGATAAGTATGAATGGGAGTACCTGGAAGTAGAAATGAATTATCCTACATATATATGAGAGGAACTACATCTGGAAAGAGGCGGAGAGGAATTAAAATGCCACCCAATGATATACTAGGGAAATCTAGATCAAACAAACTGCCCCGTTTCTCATCCAAGGGCTAACAGGATAATGCAGTCAAAACACAAATCCAAGCTAATCCTAAGGATGTGTTGTGTAGATACCTCCATGAGTCGAAGAAGAAGATCCTCGCTAATAGCACCAAAAATCCACCGCAAGATAACCTATCATGACTACGCGACCAGATGCCACTCCATTGTCGCCACAACTACTAGATAGCTCACACCGGAAGGATCGACATCTCTATGCCAAGTGTCATACCCTGTGGCCCCTGAGTGAGGACCTGGATGTGAGAGCTATGAAGATGCTCTAACTACTATGTTCCTATGCCCGGAAGAAGATTTCACAACTTTCTAAAGTTTACATATAAAGATTTATCTTAAATTTGTTCGATGGGAGATGAAAAATTAATTCATGGATTCTTCTTCCAAACTTTAATAAAGTTATATAGACTTTATTTAACGGATTTTATGAATTTTTCATCCGCAATTATATACTATAATTTAATAAATTTCAGGCCTAAGAGATTTTGAGAGCGTGGATAAAAAGTCCGAATAATTTTCTTATATTTCGGGATTTTTAAAATCCGTGAGCTAAAAGCTCACTGAATCTGGACAGGACACATGATACTCTTAGGATCATGAGATATTTCACTCCGGATTCTCAGAATCCGGAATATACAAACGGGGCCTCAGTTTTATTATCTTTTACGGTTCGAATGTTCGATGCTTTCTCTGCTTCGAGGCAGAGAAAGAGAAACGTCTCTTTCTACTAGAGCATTGCATGGAACGTGGCAGCTACAAAAGAATAAAGAATCTGATAGAGAAAGAAATAAAGCGTACACCTGGCAACGGCACGGACGGGGAAGGAACCCACGAAGCCGCGTCCGCGCCAGAGAAACGGAGCAGTTGGCCCACTGGCGGGTGGGGCCAGGACCGGACCGGAGGACGCGAAGCGACCAGAGGGCGGCCGTGGCCCGCGGGCCCGTTTCCATTTCTTCCAGATCCCATAATTGCACGCGACGCGACACTGCACCGCTTCTTCCCCAAGTCAGACAGATTGCATCGAGGAAAGGGGGGCCAAATCGCACACGCCGCCGCCGTGAGGACTCCGGCGAATGGCGTCCCGCGTCGCCTCCGGCCTGCTCCGCCGCCGCGCCGGCGCGGTAATGCCCCTTCCCTCTCTCTCCTCTCTCTCTCCGATGCATGTATGGATGTATGCGCGCGGCTGTCCGCTGCTCCGCCTCGCGGCCTGATGCTGCTGCACGGAAGGTCACCACCGCTGCAGCCGCTGCCACCACCCGCGGCAACGCAAGCACGTGTGACGAGCGAGCGAAGAAGTGGATCGCCCCTGTCCCTTTGTTTTTGTTTTTTTGAAACTGAAAAGGTACCTTGCATTAATCACTGGTTCCAGGTCGATGGCGGAAACCATAGATAGATAATACAAAGTCTGGAGCATGGTTCATATATACCCAGAGCCACGCTAGACTATCAGCAACATAGTTACAAGCCATATGAATAAGTATGCTTGATGTTGCCTTTCTAGCTTAAAAAACGTCATTACAGTTTCGTGCCCGGATCTACAACACTCCATGTCTGCTCTTATATGCTCTAGATTTAAGGCACGCAGCACTCCTCCCTTCGTTTCGGGAACAAACCGATTCGACCCGCATCTTGGCGGTATATTTGCTGGGGAGCGAACCCAACCCAGATGGACTCCCAACCAAACACTGTCAAATCCAGGTCGGCGGGTCCAACCTGCTCCGACCCACATGAACCTTCCATCCAAACACACGCTTATTTACTCACCAAGGTATGTTATCAGACATTTAAAGGAGTCTAGGGAACTAATTAGAAATTTGCCTGCTACCTTTTCTGATATGAAGGCTATTGCAGATTATTTTGTCAGCCAATTCTCTTCCTTGTAGCTATCGTTGAATGTTTCTATCAATAAAATAAAAACAAGAAACCTGTCTTCTACCCCAATTCAATCATAAGAAACAAGGAGTCCAGTGGTTGATGGAGAGGGAGGGAGTGGGAATGAGATTTTGTGCATGCTGGCTGGTTCAGAGGGTGAGAGACAGACTGTGAAATAAAAAGGGGAGTGCATTGCAAGCCTGTGATGGGAGAGAAATTTTTATTCTTCTGCTTTGCAGACCTTTTTTTTTTTGAGCGTTGCAGACCATATTTTTTTGAATATAAGAAATTGAGCAGTCAGCAGCAACTCCAACTGACACAGAATATGGCAGCAATGGTGTCCATTAGAGCAGTGCTTAGTTTAATCAATAACAGTGTGTATATTTGGTTTTCTGCTTTAATTTGGCAAACTTTTAAGACACATTTTGTATTAGCTGTTTGGTCCATGCTGCTTTTCTGGGTTGCCATAGTTTTTCAGCTCTATAACCCCATCTGTCATATGATCAACCTGTAGCCATCCCCCCTATGGCGTGTCTTGCAAATTGTTAACCACACCATAGGAAAGTTTTGGCATAGGGTGTGGGCGTGTGGCTATGGACTTTGCTACCGATTGCCAAACCAAACTTGCCGAAGGATAGGCCGTAAGGTCCTTATAATCTTTTCCACACCTTGGCAAGCCTACGAGAATCATGCTATATTTTTCTGAGCCGTTGGCACCTGAAACCTAGCTTGCTAGAAGTTAAATCTTCCCACGATGTGGCTGAAATCAAACAGCTACCTATAAACTTGGCTAAGTCTTAGATGCAGCAAACTATGCCAAGTTGTGGCTGAAAACTGATTGGGCACATAGTGTGGATGAGGACCAAATAGGCGCAAATTGCTATTACTGATTCTTAAAAAAAAAGTTGCTCTTACTGATTTACAGTTCATTTCAAAATAGTGCACCAAGTCTTTTTGGTTATGTAAAATCTCAGAATTTCTATGCCATTTCCATTTCATGTTTGTAGGAATGCTAATGCACAAATGATACACAAAGTATAAGCTTCTATAATTTCAGTGATCCTTTACTTCAATTCTCTTCCTCACTGTTCTATTTACTCACAGACGCTAGGCCTCCTAAGGAGTTATACACATGTCAGAAGCTACAGCAGTCAACTTTCTGGTGATTACTCTGACTAGCCCTAATTTTAGTATTTGATCTCAACTATTGACTATAATCTGGGTGTTCTTCTCCAGCTTTGATTCCAGCTACTTCCCAATGCTCAAATCTGACGAGGTATTTATCATATAGCATTCTCTAGTTGATGAATATGGATGTCATTACTAACCTCATGCCAAATATTTTTACGTCTCTTTCCCTTTTTATACATGTATGTATTACATTGCATTATTGCAATTGAATTTTGTAGAAAACGCTGTTACTTATCTACTCCCTCTCTGTACCAAGTTTGGAGTAGGTCATTTGCTTCAGACAACGGTAAGCCATGATAGCCTTTTGAGGCGGATATTGTTTGAAAAGCGTGTTCCTTGTTATGCATTTATCAAGTTCTGTTTTTCATTCTATATAGGAGACAAGTTTGAGGCTGTTGTGCCCTTCATGGGTGAATCTGTAACTGATGGAACTCTTGCTACCTTCTTAAAGAGTATGCTGCTCTCTCTCTCTCTCTCTCTCTCTCTCTCTCTCTCTCTCTCTCTCTCTCTCTCTCCTGTGATAACATTTTCTTTTTTATATACAGAACCTGAATCTGTAACTGATGGAACTTAGTGGAACTTCATATTTGCTACCTTCCTTTTGTTCCAGGTCACTATAGATGTTGGTGTTATTGAAAAGGTGAATTTTTTGCTCCTCTCTAGCTTCCAGTCTGCTTTCATGGCGATACTTTACATTTACTCTGCAGATGTCAAGAATACACTCAAATACCATGCTTATCTGTTCGTAACAAAATCAGCAGCTGTTCACATACTAAGTGTTGCTAATTCTCCTCCATTGGGAGTATGCTCTCTCTCTCTCTCTCTCTCTCTCTCTCTCTCTCTCTCTCTCTCTTGTGATAACATTTTCTTTTTTATATACAGAACCTGGAGACAGAGTCGAGGCCGATGAACCCATAGCACAGATTGAAACTGATAAGGTATTGGTGGCTTCTGTTTGAACATTAGTGGAACTTCATATTTGCTAGTGGCCACAACCACATAACTTTTCCTTTTGTTCCAGGTCACTATAGATGTCGCAAGTCCTGAGGCTGGTGTTATTGAAAAGGTGAATTTTTTTGCTCCTCTCTAGCTTCCAGTCTGCTTTCATGGCGATACTTTACATTTACTCTGCAGATGTCAAGAATACACTCAAATACCATGCTTATCTGTTCGTAACAAAATCAGCAGCTGTTCACATACTAAGTGTTGCTAATTCTGACTGTTGTTTACAGCTCATTGCTAGTGAAGGCGACACAGTTACTCCAGGCACTAAAGTTGCAATCATATCCAAGTCTGCTCAACCTGCTGAAACACATGTTGCTCCATCTGAGGAAGCAACTCCAAAAGAATCATCACCGCCGAAAGTTGAAGAGAAACCAAAGGTAGAGGAAAAAGCCCCAAAAGTAGAACCTCCCAAGATGCAAGCACCAAAGCCAACTGCACCATCAAAAACATCCCCTTCAGAACCACAGCTCCCTCCAAAAGAACGAGAGCGGCGGGTAAGGCCAATATTACCCAATTACAGAGTTCAGATGTTGTTGAAGGACGTGCACATCTTACCATGATATTGCAGGTGCCAATGCCAAGGCTCAGGAAGCGTATTGCAAACCGTCTTAAGGATTCTCAGAACACCTTTGCAATGCTGACTACATTTAATGAAGTTGACATGTAAGTGTTCTCAAGTATTCCTTCCAGGAGATTGGTACAATAGATGCCTGTATGATCATTTTATATTGTGCTCCTGTCATCATTGCAACTGTATAAAATGTGACACCTGTTTCTGTGTTATCATATTTTGAGCAGTGTAAAGATGTGGCCTGCATTCAGGCAATAAAGAATGTAATCTGTTGAGCTAACATGGCAATATAATGATCGCTTATCCCTACCTATCACCCTGACAATTAACAAATATGCTTTAACCTATGTTAGATGAAAATATACGATTATCCTCTATATGTATGAATGCTGTGGGACTTAGTTTTTTTATTCAGTAACACTGACAAATAGCTGGTGTGATTGTGTGGGTCAACTTATTTATGTTCTTTTTGATTTTAGATGTGGACTTCAATAATTATCTTTAAGCATGCCATTATGATTCCTTAAAGGCTGTATTGGTGCATTTTTTAAAAAATCTTATGATTTATGATGCAGGACCAATTTGATGAAGCTTCGTTCTGATTATAAAGATGAATTTGTCAAAAAACATGGTGTCAAATTGGGCCTAATGTCTTGCTTTGTCAAGGTACTTGCCAGTCTGTGTTGCAAGGCTTTTGCACCGTACATTTATATGGCTATCTAATTCTGTTTATTTTGGCAGGCTGCTGTTTCTGCACTTGAAAACCAGCCAATTGTCAATGCTGTCATTGATGGTGATGACATCATATACAGAGACTATGTAGATGTCAGTGTTGCTGTTGGCACTTCCAAGGTACCATGTTGCTTACTTGCCTGGTGACTGCTGTCTTATCTTCTTTCTTGTACCTAGAAAAAGCCAAAATGGCCTATAGTTTGGGATGGAGGGAGTTTACTATGTATATCACTAATTGAAGTCTTTTTCAGGGCCTTGTGGTTCCTGTTATCAGGGATGCTGATACCATGAACTTTGCTGACATTGAGAAAGGGATAAACAACCTTGCAAAGAAGGCAACTGAGGGGGCGCTCTCAATTGATGACATGGCAGGAGGAACATTTACCATCTCCAATGGTGGTGTCTATGGAAGCCTCATCAGCACACCTATCATCAACCCCCCACAGGTAACTGCTGCACATTTATCAGTACACATTTTGTAGCATGCAGATGTTTATTGATCTGAAATGTGATCTGTGAATTGCAGTCGGCAATTCTGGGGATGCATTCCATTGTGCAACGCCCTGTTGTTGTGAATGGTGACATCCTCGCGAGGCCAATGATGTACCTCGCCCTGACATACGACCACAGGCTGATTGACGGCAGAGAGGCTGTCTTCTTCTTGCGGCGCATCAAGGATGTGGTTGAGGACCCCAGGAGGTTGCTGCTTGACATATAAATTCACACACCAGCGCTGCCCTGCCAGACTGTTTTGTGCTTATCTGGAAATAATACCATGCAAATTTTTGACTGATGAAAAAGAATTACTTACTCAGAAAGGCGAAATCTGAGCTGAGGATACTGTGAGGTTTTTTCTCTATATATAATCGTAGAAGAGAGCAGCAAACTCAACTCAATGTGAGGTCATATTTAATTTTCGGATCTAAGGTGTTCCATTTCGGGATGCAGTTCCCAGTGATTTTATTTACCATGCAAGAGCAATAGAGGCTGCTGCATTTTTGTTTGTTGGTTCACAATTTCGCCTCCAGCTAGCCAGTCTGCAACTCAAGGAGTCTGGATTTTTTTATTACATATATGATGTCAAAATGGTGCTCCAGACGCTTGCTTTGTTCGATGATCTCGCGTTTTTGGCCCCCCTGTTCGGCTTGATTGTTTTCGGGCTAATAAGCCATCTGATACTGTTTTTCTTAGCAGTCTGATGTTGTGTTGTTGTAGGAGAAAAACACTACCATGTTGTAGTTCAAGCGAACGGGACATTCAACTCTAGCTGTCACATTTCCTATTGATAAAAATCGTTCCTAGTAAAACCGAAGGAGAAGTGAATGAATCGAATCCGGAGAATGTGGATGAATCGTTTAAAAAGTGGATGAATCGAATTTCTCGGTTTATAGGAAGCGAGGAGAGGTTTAATAGGATAGATCATACGTGCCCCAGTTCATGGGGAGGGGAGGATGCACGTGTTGTGTGTATTAATTTTTTTTTTTTTTTTTTTTTTTTGCATTTTTTGCATTTGCATTTGCATTTGCGTTTGCGTTTGCAAATTGTATACAAACTTTATAATGTGATATCTTTTTTTGTGAAACGTCTATTTTTATGTTTATTATGACGAGATCTACAAAAGTAGACCGATGTTGGATATGTTTCGAAACAATTTATGTGATTATAAAATTAAGATTAGGTGTACAAAGTTTCAAATATGGTAGTACAATGTTTCAAAACTCCATTTTAGGTGTACAAAGTTCATAGCATATTAATACAAAGTTTGAAAGAGCTAGTATAAAGTTCCTGACTTAGAGTTTTGAAATCCTAAAGTTGTAAACCTACTAGTATAAATTTTATAATATTTTAGATGTGCTAGTATAAAGTTCCTGGATTTGAAATATAATATTTGAAATCGCAAAGTTTTAGACCTTGAAATACAAAGTTTTAAATATGCTATTATAAAGTTCTTGACTTTTAAAAGTAAAGTTTGAACTTATAAAATTTTAAATTTAAAGTACAAAGTTTTAAATGTGCTAATATAAAGTTCTGAATTTTTCAATTTAAAATGTAAAGTTTAAAACTACAAAGTTGTAAATCTTTTAAATGCAAAGTTCTAAGTGTAGATAAGAAAACCAGGAAACTAGTCTATTGTTATCTAGCCCACGTGCTGCAAGTGACCACTCCCTCCCAGACGCGTCGCTTTGCCGATTCCGCTGCTGACGTCTGCCATAGACAATCGAGACAAAATGATCCTTTCTGCCAGTGATTGACGAATAACTGTGCTTGCTGTGGAAACTTTGGTAGTGTCAAATTAGGCACAAATAAATAAACCCAGTGTAGAGATTTTTTTCCCAGGGTCAAATAAGAAACCATAAGTCCATATCCATCTTTGGAGGTCAAATAGGAACTTTTTTCTCTACGAGGATAATGCCCGTATGCGTTGCTACGGATTTAAAACTCATGACAAGTACATATACACTTAGACCATTTTCACAGGATGGTAGTTTCATGAGCGAAGCATAATAGAAACGCTTAAATGTTTTCAGGAAATTAATAATGAGGTGTAAAGAGAATTGAAGATATATGATCAGCTGTATAACATTGACCAAGTACCTTTTTTGCGTTAAGTTGAGATGTTGGTACAAGTAACATTTATAAACACTAAAATACCAGAAGAGACCAATACATTTACATCAATTGCTCTAAGCATCTGTGCAAAACTGAAAAGCTTGAAAGAACAGACAACTACAACCCAGTAAGACAAGATTCTTTTCAACTTACAATTCCATCCAATGTGATGGAAGCCCTTCAAGGGAGCATTAAGTCTGGTTGTATCAATCTTATCAAAGATATCTTTATCCAAACTTCTTTCTTACAAGATTGAAGTGAAAGGTTAGTGAAGACATAGAAGAGATTTAAAAACAATGGAAACAAAGAAGAGAATCAAGTGACAGAGATATCCGCACAGAAACCCTTAGTGCCATAATCTCTCGTTAATCTTGCTCCTCTGCGCCCAAAAGGCAACCACACCACCCAACCTGAAGAGCTGAACAATTCAGAAAGGATTTAGTGATGACTGGCATGCTCACCGAGTCTCTAGTTAATTTTCATCTACAAGCGGACAACAGATAGTAGCATCTGCTAATTCACAGGCAAAGCCTCACATTATTCCACTTATGAAGCATACTTCAACTAAATTGAAATAGGTAGATCATGAAATTTCAAAATCTTATTCATCTATTCGACACCGTGACTGTACGGCATGATAAAAACATAGCATCCTGACTATATGGAAAGCCAATAAACATAAGAAATAGCTGGTCAATCAAGGGCTTACTTGAGGCTCGCAGATGGAGTGTGAGTAAAAAACGTGCTCTCAACATAAACCTGCAACACGGAGGAAGCATAAATAAGATGTACATGATTACAATATTTTTTAGATCCATTATATTTTTTAGAATCATGGCATCATGAGGCTCACAGAAGCTCAGCCCACTACTTTGATCTCATTGATTTCAGCAAGATCACCCAGAAAGCATTCTTGTTGTCTTTGTAAACAATTCGGACAACCACACATATAGTGACTGACATTACATATGCAGAAGGGAGTCATATCATTTATTTACAGATGCACAAGGGAGTCATTTTGGCAATGCAATTTGAGTCAGTAATGCTACAGCTTAGGACTCTATGTTATCAGTAATGTCAGTCCTAACAATCCAAACTTCACATTCCAGACTTCACAATCCAGATTTCAAAACCATCCAATATGGCATATATTATTTCACATCGAAAAAAATTACATTGTACAACAATCATGTAAGACCATTTACAGATCAGTCGTTTACAGATATGAGTTGCTCCCTATGTACAGAACATGACTGCCTTGTCCTATGTCGAAGTATACTCCATTTACAGATATGTCAGATCATTTACAAATAGGTCATTTGACACAACAGTCATCAACACACACAAATCCTACCTCTATAAGTATCTCTCTTTTTCCACCATATATATATATATGGTTTATTTGATTCTACCTATTTGATTCAACACTACCAAACTTCTGAGAAGGTTCAATAAGAGAAGCTGGGAAGACACCTTGAAACACTACCAAACTTCTGAGCAAGTTTCAGTAAGGCAGAGACCTTGAGACAGCTGCTCCCAGTGTACAGAACATGACTCCCATGTGCTATGTCGAAGTATACTGATAGCAACACATGTCTTGAAGGTAAGCAAATAGTTGGATACATGGCAAGGTTTGCATAGGGGCATAATAAACTCCTCTGTTTCAAATGTCATAGCAGATAGCTTGTAAACACTAACCAATAACCTTTACAAATGGTTTCAGGTTGCTGCAAACTGCAAAGGTCATCGGTAAAGTTCAGGCAGTGATAGCATTTCGACACCTGAAAACTGAAAAATGTCCATTTGTCACACACACCTGAAAACTGAAAAATGTCAGCAAAAGGTCCAAAGAGCAGCAGGAACGTCAAGTAATTCAGGGAACAAATTTGATTTGGGGGTATTTTGGTTACAGTAGTCATTTTTAGCACTGAAAGTAAAACTGTTTCAAACCTAATAATGGCAATCAGACCGAGTAAAACGTACCTGAACCCAATCCATGGAGTCTGTCGCAGTGGACGGCGAGGGTGCCCAGGCAGAAGCTCAGGTCTCTGAGCGGCGCAAACCTGTGGAGCTCCTCCCCGGACGCCAAGCTCTGGCGGCGGCGGCGGAGTCACCGAGTCAGAGAAGAGGATGGCAGACGACTGGGCGGCTTCGGTGCGACGCAGCGCAGCGGTGCACCACGGATAACGCCGCGTGGCCGGCGGAGGTGCTCCGGTCGCGAGTCTTCACCGCTGGCCAGAGGCGGGGCCGAGCTGTTCCCGACGGCCGGGAGTCTTCGCAGAGGCCGGAATGGCGTCGGAGATGGGGACGGCAACCGGGCCGGCGTCGGCGTTGGGGGCGACATCGGCGGCCGAGACCAGGGACGGGGTTGGGGGAAGGCACTGCGGCGACGGCGGATGGAGCCTCCCGACGAGGAGTGCAGCATCATCTGGAGGCGCGCCCGCGAGAGGAATTGCGGTGGCAGCGGCGCGGGATGGGAGGAGTGCTGAGTCGATTACGGGGAATTATGGGAGTGGAGTTTTTTTGTTTGTACGATAGACGGGGGAGTGGGATTACGGGGAGGGGAGGTTTTTTTGATGGGAGACGCGGGGGAGGGGGGTTACGGAGCGACAGGAGTCATTAGCGGAGAGGTGAAGCGATTAGCGTAAGCAGGTGATGACATTTGACTCTTTTTAGTTGTATAAGATTGCACTAGTAAAACAACAAAGAAACTATCTTTATCTATGTATACGTCAAGCAATAAGTAGGCCGGAAAGGGTATCACAGGTTGTTCTCTATAAGAAGCAAAACTCCCTTGTAATTGCATAATATGGTCATGGTTTGCTCCAAAGGAACTAATGGACTATTCTTCCATCTTGTCAACAGAACCCAACATGTAGTTAACATCTGGGGCGATAACAGCACGCTTGCTGATCTCCCCCACCGTACAGCAATGTTTTTCTCTGGTGCTGATTGCTGCAGCCTCCTGGACAAACATGCAATTGGAGCCTGACGAAACCTGCACAGTTCGTTAATGTGATTTCCTTAGTACTGCACAGAAAACCTCAACAGAAAATATGACATCTTCAAGTTTCGATCCTCACATCAAAGAGAGCGTCTCCGATCTTCATCTTAACTTTACCACTCCTATATACGAGTATTTTTCCCATATAACCTTTAGGAATCTCTTTGAGTTTAGAGCCAATGTGCGATGACGGCCTCATGCCCTCACGTCTCTCATCGGAGACTACATTAGGGTCAGCAACTGATTGTGGCTGCCTCGGTAATGGAAGAGAGGTTGGAAACTGGAAGAAGACGAACTGTGATTCCGTCGTCCAATCCTATCAACACAAAACATGCCAAGAAAGATCAACAATGCCTGAAAAATCAAGCTGATATACTTAGTCTATACAATTGACCGTACAAAGTAACCCTGTGTATATGACAACTAGAGGGGAATTTTCATCCATACTCAATGAGGGGCATTCAACTATGCCACCAAGCTAATCAATGATACACGTGTTCTGGTCCCACATGTCATTGACATAAACTGATGGCATAAGCGAAAAGTACACATCAATTGGTGGTGCAGATGAAAATATTTTATAACCAGAAGTGGAAAAAGGTGTTGAATCTGCATTGATACATACCATTAATTCAAGCTCTTCTGCTGCAGATAATTTAGCATCTTGAGCCCTGCTGGCAGAAGATTCTCCAAATTCTTCCTCATCCAGAATGTCTGTGTCAGCGATGTAGGAAGGGTGTAAGGGTCGGTTGGAGAAAATCTCTTGCAATTTCGACTAAAGACTATCAATATACCAGGATTTCCAGAGTAGGGCCTTCTTAGTGGGAGAGTAACAGGATAATCATGGGTATAGTCCTGCAAAAAAAAGGAAATCAAGGAATAATTCTGAAGAGGAAGCAATGCACATTAGTAATTTGATATTCACACACCCATGGCTCTGCATATTCTTTTGTTAACTTTGAAGCTTCACCTGAATATGCAACAGAAACAAGGTGTTAAGGTCCGAAAACAACAATCTGTATGGGATGTTTCAAGTCATAAGCAATGACCAATGAAGATAAATATCTGTAACTGATACCTGCTGAAGAATCCTTTTTGGGCATGGGAAAAAATCTTGCATAAGAAGAATTTCCTTGTCCAAATGCAACCTGTGTACCACTTTTTGCTATGCCAAAAGAGCAATACAAAAATAAAAATATCACTAGAAATTACAAAAAAAAAAGTATAATTATAAACACAAAAGAGAACCATTATATTTGTAATTTTCATAACACTTAAGCAAGAACACACACAAAGGGAGGGAGGCAGTATTTACTTTTTAGCAAAAACCTCAGTTACCTTTTATGTATATTTACTTCAATTCTAGCTAATAATAATTTTGGTACATGCTCTACGCAATGCATTTTTAATGCAGAAGTATGTCCCTGTATTAAATAGTGATGAATCTCCCAACCAAAGCGTACAATTATAGTTAGCAAACTCGGAGCACATCATCATACATAGATGCAAACCAAATTACATGCTTGTATTTTATCAGCTCAAAACTACTCGCAATGTTGCAACAAATATTCTTTTCGGATTATTGGCGGAAAAATGCTTTTCAAGTGAAGCACAGAAGATAAGCATATAACATACTCCGTAGTAAATAAGATTGCTCTTGCTCATATAAGTGCATGGCATATGCAGTTGTTATGTTGCCAGTTTTATCAAGTGGTAAGGAATCAATCAAACGTGTTCAATCAACAGCCTCAAAGATCCATATACTTAGATATATTTGCTAAAGCTAAAAATGTAAAACAGACCAGAAAAATGCTAAGTGACTAATCAATAACAATTGATGACAGTGCATGCTCACTGAGTAGGAAGTATAAACTACAATTTCACAGGTAGTGATAAGGTTTAGACTATAAAGCATGTGGTGAACAAAAATAAGCATTCTTACGCTTTTCCTCAGACTTAATTCTTGCAGAGGGATGCTTGTTCTGCAAAATGAGGCAAGATACTGTATACATCAACCAATTCTCAAATGAAAAGTTTGTGGACACAAAGAACTGCCAAAGAACCAAAGACAACAATTAGTACCTGAGCAATCTTAAGTTTCATCAACAACTCCTTATCCACAGATTCCTCCTTGCTCTCCTCAACTGGTTCCCTGCCAAGTTACAGTAAAATCTCACTCCACATCAAAACTGCCAATTCTGCAAATCTCAAACGGAAAGACATCCAGGTAAGAAAACGTAGACTGAATCACATACTTCTTTGGGACAACCATGGCGGGTTTCTTCTGAGGCTTTTTTGGTTGGAATTTAAGTGCCCCCTTACATTTCCAAAAAGAACAACAAGAAGAAGAGCGGTAAGAATAGCATAGAGCCAAACTATATAACGAATGAATGACCAAGGAAATGCCAACCTTGCGAGGAGGGGGGCCAAGGGGGCCATCTATTTCCTTCTTGACTTTGCCCTTGTCGTCCATGATAATAACAAGTGGTGAGGCCTGCAAAACCTGCTGGTGTGAATAAACATCGATTCCAGCTCTGCATTTGTGTACAGGTTCCAACCAAAATGAGCGGTTTCGAATTGCCTCGACTCCGGAACGAAATAAAAACATTAAGCTCCCATGTTTATCATCACGAACCAATGAGTGGCGGACCCAGGATTTGAATCCAGGGTATGCCTAATTGCCTATATAACTAAAAAAGTACCCGCAGGCGACACACAACCATGCCCGGCACGCCGCTCACGCGCTCCAGCTGGCCGCTCTGCTCGATCCACGCCGCCGCGCGGGACGGCTGTGGGATCACGCGCCGGGATCGTCTGCTAGCGGCGGGGGCGGCTCCGCGGCTGGCGCCCTGGTGGCTTATGACTCGACGCGGAGTGGGGTCGGGACACTATGCGCAGGGGCAGACCCAAGGTTTGTGTGCTTCGTCTCGCACAGCAGGAGCGGAAGAGAAGGGGGTGGGCGTACCTGATGGGTGCTCGTCGCCGGCAAAGCTCTCGGCACCTGGCGGAGGGCGGCGGCGGCGCCGCCACTTGAGACGCACGAGGGAGAACTGATGAGAGAAAGTCCGAGAAAGTATGCCGGGAAACACAAGGGCAGGCCGCAGGGAGGTTATGGCCTCACGGGCCACTAGCCCAATAATCTACGAGTGTTGGGTCGTCGGCCCAATAATCTGAATTTTACCATAGTTAATTCTTTCGGCTTGTGCTGGGTCCAAGTTTACCAAATTATATCAAGTTTTCGATCAAAACTTACGGTCCTTGTCCGACGACTTTAGTGATTGTTGTTGGGCTGGCTGAGTCAAATTTGTTCGGACGAGTCAGGTACTTGATTGATCGGTAATTCTATCGTCATTACGTCCTAACCTTAGGACGACGTGGCGGGCCTTCAGTGGGCCGGCGCGCCGCACCGCGTGCCCGCGCCACGCGGCCTGGCCACCCGCGACACGCGTCATACCTCGGCCCGCCGCACACGCGCTCGGATGTATCGAGCTGGGGGAGGCCTATCCGCTCCACTCTCCAGCCCCGCTCCCACTCTCGCGCTCCCACTCTCTCTCACTCGTCCGCCGCCGCACGCTCCTCTCGCTCTCCTATGCTTCATCGTCGAGTTCGCGTGGTACCGGCTGTTCCCGGCGAGCTGCGGCGCGCCTTCCTCCTGCGCGCCCTCTATGGCGAGGGGCGAGGGCGGGCCCCGGCTTCGCGCCTGGGCCGGGTGACTCCCTCCTCTCCGGGCTCCCCCGCCGCGCGCCGCCGTTCCTCGGACCCCCCTTCACCACGGGCCCTGCATGGTCGATGGCATCGACGGTCGCGTATCCACCGAATCCGGCGGTGGCGCCGGTGTTTCCCGTCGGATCCCAGCCTCCTCCTCCGCCGACGAGCAAGGGCCCCATCTAGGAGGGAGCTCCAGCCATGGCGATCGAGTTGGAGCCGGATCCGGCCATGGCGGTCGTGACGGGCTCCGGCGGACTTGCATGGGGTGAGGCGGTGGATCCAGGTAGGTCTCGTCCTCCCCCTCTCCCTCTTTTCTTTTGCCCCCTCCCTTTTCCGGTGACTAGATATGGTTTTTTGATGAGGGTTTCTTTTGTTTCTTTTTGTTTGGTTCATTTGATCTTGAGTTGATGTTTCATGAGTTTAGGGATTCCCCGACGATGTTTCCTCGGTGATTTCAATAGAATCCACTCGTTGTTTCAACCGATTCTTCGGTTTCGTTTCAGCAGCAACATCACTTTGTTGTTCCTTTTTTACCGAGATTTTTTTTGTTGTTTCATTTGGGCCACTCATCTTGTTTCAAATTTCTCCCACAATTTGTTTCAAAAACTATGATGTTTTTGGTTCTTTTTTTCCTTAGTTTCTTTTTGTTTTAGTTTTTGAATATTTCTATTTCTGTTTCTTTGAACCTCTTGTTTCATTTGATTCAATTGTTATGCTTCAGTTTTTCTTATTCTGTTTTTTTTTTTGTTGCAACAACAAGTTTTTACGGGTTTCAGTTCATGTCAATATTTTGTTTCATTTGTACTCAATCATTTGTTTCTATTTGCATGCAATTTTTGGTTCAATTTCTGATTGTCTCATTCTATGTTTAAGTGGTGTTTGAGGTGGAGGGGTAGTGCTGGTTCTGGAGGTGTTGCTTGGGGGTTTGCCGTTCTGTGTTTTTGCAGCGGCGGGGGTAGGTGGATGCTGGCGAGGGTGGGGGTGTCACACGGGGTGGGGGGGGGGGGAGGGAGTCTCGGCGTGGACGCTGCGGGTGCCGGGGCCGGGGTTGGGGAGGGTGTCACACCGGGCGGGGGGGGGGGGGGGGGGTGGGGGAGACGGGCCGGGCCACGCTAGCACTGATCGTCCTATTTTTAGGACGTCCTAGAGCTAGCAGGACCCTTAATTGATCAGATCAAATCTCTCGCTTTTGAAAGCAAAATGTCGTGTATACAAGGCAGGAACAAAATGTGAAAATATCTACCTTGAAGTTGGGGTTCAGCTTATTGTCTAGGAAGTAGTGTCAATGACAACATCAACAGTGGCTTGGAATTTTGCAAATAGCTAGCTAAATAAGACGTAGAAATAACAACAAAACGAGTACTATAGTAGTTGTGAGTTATGTGAGATGTGAGAGAGGTGTTTCTGAATAATTATGCTAGACTAGCTATTTGGGAGTCAGTAACTATTTGATCTCTCTCATTGATAGTCAATGCAGTTATTTCTGACTAGCTATTTGAGAACTATTGAGGATGACACTATTATACATCTCGCTGTTCGAGCCTCTAGATGACAGTGTTGGCATGCTCAACACTGCTGCCTTAAGCAACCAGACGACAGTGTTGGCTTCCATCAATGCCAGTGGTGGTCATTCACTGGACAACCTGTAGTGATGTGAACCCAATCACTGCCCGTATGGTACTATGGTACTGTCATTTCAAAATCTAACAATGAAGGGGAACTTTGAGCATTAGTAATGTCCTGGTCTAGGAGTGAGCTTTAACTTCGTCTTTAAGCATTGAATAAAGCTCTTTTTGAGCCGAGTATTTACTCTTACAACTTGCATGTTTGATGGAACTGTCAGAATACTTTCTTCATTGAGTTCGGGTAACTCTTCTAGTACTTCCAGCAGTTCGAATACCTCCTTAATAGGTATTGTCCTCAAATAATAGTAACAAGGCTCAGCCATACGTCGAGTATGACTTTGCTTGAACCAATATGCTTCAGGGTTCGTTTGGATGATATTAGGCGTAATGAATAGGGTTTTGGTTCCATGTCAAATCAACCAGGATAATGAAATGTTTTGCAATTTGAATTTTATTGTTTGGATGGCAGGTAAGTTCATAAACTGAATCAATATTGGTTTCCCAAACTTTTTTGTTTGACCTCATCCTGCTGCTATACACGGTGTGGTTCCGACAATAGCGATGTATCCAAGCAGGGTGTGTAGATTGTAGAGGAGGGTGGAAAAAAATTTGTGTGACATTGTGAGCACCGAGGCACCGTGGTTTGATGCACGCCATGTAGTTGTTTACCTAGACCATGTTGTTCATCCGTTCATGTTTTCGTGATAATAAAGGAGGAAGAACCAGAGGCTACTGGAACCAAGCAATCTAATGAAGACATGCAATTTTCTTAGACGCCACGTGGCGTGCATCAAAGCACGGTGTCTCGGTGCGCCCCCTCGCCACCCAATTATTTTCTGAGGGGGAAAAATGGGTGCGCGGAGGGCGCACCGATGCATCGTGCACGCCGTGGTTCGATGCACGCCACGTGGCGCACCGACACCAAGGCACAGTGCGCGCCGTGGTTCGATGAACACCACGTAGGGGAGGTAGGCGTGGGGAAGGGTGACGATTGTGCCGGTGTATGCGCAACACGCAATGGCGTTGCCACAAGTACGTGGTCGCGACAAGGTTGGTTACCCGGTCTGAATATTTACATTCAAAATAGGTTATTAGAGATTGATCTTGGAGCAAACCCCAAATAATGACACCACAAATTAATAAAAAAAACCTACAAACCAAGTGACGTACGTACGTTCATGTTTAGGCGAGCGGCCACCCAAGCAAAGGCCACCGGCGGTATTGCGGTAATGCATGCTAATAATGAGACCTCCACTATCTTGTGTTTTCCTTTTCCATGAACAATCGTATTGGCAGCCGTTGACTGGTGCACCGTGCACGTATATATGTTGAGTGTTGACCAACATGTATATATATCTGCCCATTAGAGGTAGATCGAGCCAGATAGCCACTAACTCGATCACAGGTCACAGCCATTGTGAGCTTGTGACATCTGGTGGTAGCACATGCATATGCATGCGTCCTCCTCCTGATCGTGGCTGCCACGTAACACGCACCACAATGATAATATAAGCTGATGACGGCCGGCGTGGTTAGGAATTAGGATTGAGTGCCGCGGAAAGGAGCAGCATCCTCAAGTGGATTAGTTATTACCTGCGTTTTGATCGTGTGACGTGACATGCGTGATTGACCATATGCATGATCGTCTATGTACATTATGCTGATCATGATGAGATGGCCAGCAGGCTACGGTCGAGCGGAGATGATCTCCGACGGTATCTAAAAAATTGAGTCCTAAGTTTTAGTTTTGAAAACTTCCATTAAACCATTGAGTGAACATCACCAACAGCTTTTTTATTCTTGTTTTTAAAAACATACTCCCTCCGTACTCGTAACAGAAGCCATTTTTGAAGTTTTAAATCAAACATTGAGAATATAAATCGTCAATAACTTTTAAGTTGTTGAGTTTGTAAATGTGAAAATTATATGAATAGATTTATTTAAAAAAAAATTCATATAGGTATACATATATCATTTTTTTTCTAAATATCTTTATAAAAATAAGAGGTCGAAGTTATGCTTTGGAGACCGTCTGATTATCCTAAATGACCTTCTTTACGAGTACGGTTGTAAGACTTCACTATATATCCTATCAACGAAGTAACTCCATGTCACGGCTTCGTTGCCTGTTGTACCTTTTGAAATTCTTATAGGGTTGTTCATTCGGCTTGTCCATAAGCCAGCTAAATATACCGATTGGAGATTGAATTATGATAAACCTCCAAGGCGATAGTCGGGCCATGGCTGGCTACCATGGCGCCATAACTCACACCCATAACCTTACTCTATCTCTCAATATTCTTAGACATAAAAATAATGCCCGGATATCAAATTCTAATAAACCTGTAGGCGCACGCGATGGCGACAATCAGGGCAACGAAGATCGCCAAGTAGAAAGGCAGATGATCAATATTTGTCTGTGCATCTTTCAGTGTTGATGTCTCTGTTTTCAATATTTTGAGAATAAAAGCTAAGATAAGAATCGTTAGTGTTCTTTTCTTCCATCATAAAAAAAGAATGAGGGTGGGTGTGACACCGATCAAGATCACACACCAATAAGAGATAGAACGTCTGAGGCCACACATGGACCTATCACACTTATCAAGCAACCCTAGAATCAGTAAAACTGTGATCTAGAGACCGATTATTACCGATTTAGAGCTCGTCATTCGCTACAAGAACTTGGGGACACCTCTCGGGAGGACCATTGGGGAAGTGCACCCCTGAGGTTGTCCTAGGGCCGGAGAGGTCACCTAGAACACTGTTGAATCTTGCAGAGAGATGCAATGAACAAACTAGGTAAAAGGGGTAATAGATGTAAAAAAGATAATTGAGTATTAGATGCTTCAATCGGCTGTGATTCTCTGATATATAGTGGAGGGTGTGGGTGTCCCGGTAGAAAACAAGTCCAAATCGCAGTCTCCACGTTTCCTACGTCAAAAGACATCCAAAAACCGATTTGGAAAAATAATCCATTCGAACTTAAGCAAGAAAACTGGCCAAGTTTAGGTCAAAACCGGTCGGACTGGTTTGTCGAGACTAAGAGGCCAGCCGCAACACAATACATAGTGAAACAGACCTGACCAGTTGGGAATGAGCCAGGCCGACTCTGCAGACCGAGCACGGGAAAAAAACATCCAAATCGCCCACGCAGCTGATGCCTCTCTCCTTCTACCCTTATTGCCTTTTGGACTTCAATTGCAATGATCCAATATGTTTTCGTGATCATTATTACCAAGAATATTGCTACAAAGTCCTTTGACCACTTTTGTTCATCAACATATGGCCCTTATTTTTAGGTGTCGTGTATGCAAATCTGAAAATATAAAAGCACTAAATAGCAACAATGCCTAACTCATGAGCTATGCAGAAACCATGCCGATTATATAATATTTTCTTTTGCTGCTAACTTTTTATTGGTACCTTTATCGGTGCCACAATATTTTGACTAGTTGCACGAAAGAAAATATATTCTTCAAAAGAGTGTTCACTTGCTTTGTAAAAATTGTCATGAGAGTGACATCCTTTTGTGAAAAACTGTAAGTTAACCCAAGAATGAAACGCAAAAGGTGCTATGGGGCCAATTTGTCAAAAACGCAATAGAACAAAAACCAAAAGTCAAGAACACCGCTGAAATATAATGTATTTTCTTTGTCAACAAAGTGCCTTTGGAACATAGGATAGGAAAAGTATAGCGATAGAAAATGTAGGATTTAAGGTGACATTGTCACTCTAATCCTATAGGAATTGGATTCACAGAAAAGTATATAAATATAAGAGAGCCTTTTGTACCACTTAAAACACAGGCCAGGGAACAATTGAAGTAATAACAAGCTAGCCGTTGCAAAGTGTCCCGTTGCAAGTGCTAATATAGCATTTATACGCACCTCTATAGAAAACTCCAACACAAAGATAAGGCAGTGAGTTTATATATAAATATAATAAACAGTGAATATGTTAAAGTCGATCTTCATGTATTCTTTTGCAATATTTATATACTACCTCTCAGAGTTTATAGGTTATTTTGACATTTTTAGCTACCAAAAGTTTATTGAATATTGAGATGATCATATATTTAGAATCCATAATAGAGCTATATACACCTAGAAAACCCAAAACGGTCTATAATTTGGACAAAAGTAGTTGTATTATTATTTTACCAGAGACGAATGGCACCAAGCATACAACAATCTATGTAGGCATAGCTTAAGGGGTTGTTTGATAGGCCTCTAAATACTACTAGAAACATTCAATTCCAAATTATCTGAAGAAATGCTTCTTGTAAAACTAGAATTGTTTATTGAAACTATTTGGCTGACTTAACCAAGGCCCCATCAGCCACACTATCTTCTTCCTCATGCAAATCTATAGTTCTTGCCAGGGAGGATCGGAGCTCCATCACCCGCACCGCAAGGGAGGAGCTCCCTTGCTGACCCATCCGCGCCTGGGGCGGAAATCACACGCCTACGTTGCCGAGGAGGAGCACCCTTGCCTGCCTGTCTGGTGGGAGGTGCTCACTCGCCCGTCCCGCTAGGGCGGAGCTTGCCCTCCGAGATGGACTAGAGGGGGTGAATAGTCCTTCCTAAAAACTTACGCACCGGCTAACCAAAACAAATGCGGAATTAAAACTATCGGTCTAGCCAAGACTAACCCCCACTAACTACAACTCTAGTAGCACCTTGTAAAAGATCCTAAACAAGAAGCAAGGTGCTAAACTAGCTAGTGCTCACCTAAACAATTCTAGCTTGCAAGGTCACACAAACCTAAGCAACTAGTACTTTAGCGAACCGGGAGCACCTACACAATTCTAATGAGCAAAAGCACTAAGCCAAACCTAAGCTCACTAGATGCTCAAGGACAAGGCTACACAAGCCGAACCCAAGAGCGCAATTCACTTAACTACACAAGCTAAGCAAGACACTAAAACTACTTCTAGCTACACAAGCAAGAAGGTGCTCAACTAGCTACACAAGCAAACGAGCACAAGAGCCACTACTCAAGCTAAGCAAGAATGTAACAAATGTAAATGCAAGCTTGAGCTAGAGGATGCAAACCACCGCAAAGAGTGGACACACGAAGTCGCGGCGGTGGCGGAATCACCGGGCGTAGAGACCAACCACCTCGCACACAATCACAAGGGAGGTCGAAGCCTCACACACAAGCACAAGGAGGTCGAAGCCTCGGCAATCACAAATCGACACACGATTTTTCCCCCGTTCACTTGGGGTCGCCACCAAGCTACGTCCGGTGTGGCGATACACCGACTTGGTGATGAGAAGGCCGCTCAAGTTGGCTCATCACAACAACCCCTCCTGGGAGCCCCAACTCCAATCAACACAAGACCGGGATCCTCGAAGCCACGCTCAACTAGAGTAGCCAATTTGCGCTCCGCGAGAAGGCTCAAGAACCCTCCTGATCCTCCTTCGGAGCACCGCACAATCTCCACGCGGTGCTTCAACGAAGTCTCTTGCCACCAAGCCGTCTAGGAGGTGGCGACCTCCAAGAGTAACAAGCACACCGGCTTGCAACACATCACCTAGTGCCACTCGATGCAAATCTCTCAATGCAACGCACTAGAATCGCTCTCTCACTCGATTGGATGAACTCTATCAAGAACAAGTGAGTAGAGGGCTCTCCAAGCACTCTCAAGGTGGACACCAAGTCCCCAGGTGCTAAGCAACCGGCCAAGGCCGGCCAAGGTCTCTATTTATAGCCCCATGGGCTAACTAGCCGTTGCCCCCACGGGCAGCTCCACAAAGACGCGCCGGACGCGTCCGAGCAAGCCGCGGACGCGTCAGACGCTCCTCCGCGCTCCACGTGTCCGGACCGTTCAAAGCCGACCGTTAAAGCCCCAACGGCTAGCGGCCGTCGCGCGAAGAAATCCTGCGCAACACGCGCCGGGCGCTCAACAAGACACCGCCCGAGTCCGGCGCCCGCGTCAGCGTGCGTCCGGCCCGGCTGAAGGACCCGCGCGCTCCGGCCTGAAGTTTCTGTCGGCGTCCGGCCACCGCCGGACGCGCCACCCTCCCGAGTCCGCGCTCGCCGGCGCCAGGCCCGGCCGCCACGCCCACGCCATGCGCCGGGCCAGCGTCGCCCGCCCCGCTGGCCGCGCGTCCGGCGCCGCGTCCGGCGCCCGAAAACAACGTTTTCCAGCCCGCCCGCGAACGCCAACTTCTCCAACAATTTGCATCCGGCGCAATAGAAAATAGGCCTCCAATTTTCCGTAGCCGAATCCCGCCTCGCAAGCTCGGGAGGGAGAGAGGGACCCAAACCCAACTCAACCCCTGCAAACCAACGCGCGATCAACGCCACCTTTGTAAATGTGCCAACACCACCAAGTGTACATCACCATGTGCATGTGTGTTAGCATTTTCACAATCATTTTTCAAAGGATTTTCTCTTTGTTCTCACGCGCCACTCGATCCTAGCATGTCACAATGTTAGATCGCTCAAGTGGCACTAGATGACCGAGATGTAAACAAGTTTGCCCCTCTTGATAGTACGGCTATCAATCCTAAATCCGGTCATCAACTTCTCTACACTCCTCATGACCGGTGAAATGAAATGCCCTATAGCATACCTTTGCCTTGCGCATTTCCACTTCCACTGTCTTCCACCAAAGTGCCAATGCAACACATGCACCGACACGATCTCAAGTTGATGTGATCCACTTCATATCATCATGCAACCTTCACGGTCCATCGATCTTGATCTCACTTGCTCTTTACCGCCTCATGGTCCATCGGAACCAAGTCTTGCCCGAGCTTCACCATCTCATGGTCCATCGCTCCACTGCCTTGACTTGTCCTTCACACACCCTCCGGCCTCGAGCCAAGCCTCATCTCGATCTTCACCATTGGTCACATGACTCCATGTCATGTCACATATTCAATGAAGCTCCTTCATCTCACATTCACCTGTGGACTAAATCCCTGTGTATTCTCATGATCACACAATTAGTCCACCTAAGTTGTCACTCAATTATCAAAACCAAACAAGGGACCTTTCCCTCCCATGCGCCGGTAGGAGTTCAGGTGCTGCCGAGGATGCCTGCGCGCACAAGGAAGATGAAGCGCGAAACAATTTGTTTTTTTATGAGGGAAGTGGAAAGAGTTCCACTACAATTTAGGAAGGTGTTTGGAACTGCTCCGCTCTACATTTTTCAACTCAGCTTCATGTATTTTTTCTAAACGGTTTCAGCTCCATATATACAGTTCGATAAAAAGGGTGGAGTTGTGAGAGCACCTACGAAGTAAAAACCCTGAACTTTAGCTCCTGCATGGTGAAGTTTGTGCCCAAACACCCCCTTATTCTGTTTCGAAATGTTTCTCCCGATCCCATGAAACCGAAACGTTTCTCTCAATTTATAAGGGGTCGCACTAGCGAACGAACGTTCTATAATAGAACGCCCATCGCTATAGGGCCCGGCCCATCTCCCCTCTGGGAGGGGTAGCGCGCACACACGGGCGCGCGGCGCACGAGTGCTCCCGACACGCACACGCGAGCGGACACACACACGCACGCCCCTCGCTCCCCCAATCCATGGCCGCCGTAGTCCTCCCGTAAACATCCCAAGATCATCCTCGAAACACAAATAAAAATTCAGTTTGAAACAAAAACAAAAACGAAATCGAAACACGGGGAAAATCAGTTTGAAACATAGGAAAATTTCAGTTTGAAACACAAACAAAAAAGAAATTGAAACACAAACAAAAACGAAATTGAAACACAAACAAAAATTCAGTTTGAAACAAAAACAAAACAAAATCGAAACACAGGGAAAAATTAGTTTGAAACATAGGAAAAATTCAGTTTGAAACACAAACAAAATCGAAATTGAAACACAAACCAAAATCGAAATTGAAACACAAACAAAAACATGAGGAGGCAGCGGAGGGAGGAGAGAGGACGCCTACCTCTGCAGATCCACCGTCGGCGGCCACTCCTTCGCCAGATCTGGGCGGACGCGAGGAGATAGAGGAGGGGGAAGGATGGATCTGCGCGGATCCACCGTCGTCCCCGCCTCCCTGGATCCACGAGGGGAACAGGGGCCGTCCGTCCTCCACTTCGACGAGAAAAGGATGGCGCGTGCGCGGCTCGCCGGAGACCACAACCGTCGTCCTCGCTACGGCACCGTGGCACCTCGCTACGGCATCGTGGCACCGGAAGTCACCGGAGGGGAGGCGCGGCGCAAACAGGATGAGAACGGGGGAGAGAGGAAGGGGGTGGAGGGAAGGGAGGCGCGCAGGTCGCCGGAAGGCGCCGCTGTCGTCCTCACTTGCGGAGCTTGCTAGAAACCGAAGGCACGAGGAGGGGTGGCGGCAGCGGAGAAAATGAGGACGAGTAGTTGCGACGCAGTGACGGGCGAGTGTCTTCGTGAGTCCGTGACACACGTGCGGTGGGTGAGTCCCGCACACGGAGATGGGCCGGGCCGGGACGCTGTTCTAACGACGAACGTTTGAGTTGAAGCATTACCGATTTATAAGGGGCCTAAGTTTGAAAAATTATTTAGTCACAAACCTCCTTCTATTTATGCCCATATATCTCGCACTTTGCAGGGTCACGCTTGTTTCGTTTGGTCAAAACATGGACCAAAACGAATCCATCCATATTCTCTCTCTCCAAAAACCACGCCATAAAGACTCCCCCCTCTCCGACGACCGACTCCCCATCCAAAAATTCCGAAGCCCGAGAGCTGCAGCGACGAACGAAGAGGAGAAAACCAGCCAGCCTCGCCTCCCCCACCTCTCCTGCTCCTGCAAATCATCGTCGCCGGCGTGCGATTCCGGCGTGGGGGATTCGAGGCGGAAGGGGATGAAATCGCCATTGCGCAGGTTCCGGGGCTTCGCCCACCACCACCACCACCACCACCACCGGGAGCGGAAGGACCACCGCCCGCCTCCGCCGCCCGCCAAGCTCGACGAGCTCACCTACGCCGCCCAGGTCTCGTCTCCGCCCCTCTTCATTCCCGCTGGGTTATTGCCGCGCTGTTTGTTCTGCCAATCTGCCATGTGGTTGCGCGCCAAAGTCGGATCGTGTGCGCTCGTTCGTCGAGGAGCCGGGATCCCGCCCCCGCTGCTTACGCCGCGGATTCTTATGGCCCGTGTTGACCGCAGCGACTTGTTCCTGCGCCACGGTGGTTTTCTAGGATCGAATGATCTTCGCTAATACATTTGTACGGCGCGCTGAATCCATTTAGTGTTTATTTCGTATCGTATATAGTTTCCCATTCTCCTTAAAGGCAGTGGGAATTCTTCTTAGTAAAATTTTTCATATATTATTCGGATATAATCAGTAAAATGTGTCGATTAGATCGCTTTCATGCGTTATTGTGGCCATTAGAGATTTGGAGTCCAGAAGCGCTTGCTATTCATTTCGTTTCGTGGCCTGTTTCTTCCTGGTCAAAGTCCACGGCAGGACAGCTTGGGTCGCAGAAAGTAGCTGTCTAGAACTGGTCTCGCAGTCAGCAATTCAAAGTCGTCATGAGAGGAACGGATCATTTGTTTAACCTGGCGTTGCCTGCTGGGCACTATTATTGTTATGTTAACAACAGTGCCAAAATACGTTTTCTGAAATTTAGGAGAGTTCAGTCTTTTCAGCGTATTTTGTCTCAGATGCAGTGAACAGTTCCTGGCTTCCTGTCCTTACTGCCTGCATCTTAGTGGATAAATTATGTTGAAAGCTGCTCAGACATGAATGTGATGTTGCATTAGACGAAAGTGATTGAAGTTCAGGTTTGACAGGACTGCAAGCTGATCCATGATTTCAAATTTCAGAAAAATTCACAAACCATTCGCTTTCTCTTGTGAATTGTGATAGGAAGAGAAGATTTGGGGCCTACAACTGTCCTGTAATGGAAATTGAAATAGTTTAACCCACCTTTTTGTAACATGAACATGGAAACGTACTTTGCAGGAAATGGAAGATATGAGGAACTGTTATGATAGCTTGCTTTCAGCTGCAGCTGCAACAACAAATAGTGTATATGGTAATTGCTATTTTTACTTATAACAATGAAATAAAACTGTCCCTATCGCCACATCAGATATTTTGTCTGTCATATCATATTCTTACAATCACATGCAACCCACTTCTGCAGAGTTTGCAGAAGCCATGGATGAAATGGGAACTTGCTTGCTTGAGAAAGCTGCATTGAACTATGATGATGATGAAAGTGGTGAGTTATTGTGTGGATCTGTAAGTACGTATGATATGGAAACTTTGTGGTCTGAAATTATTCTTACCAGTGCATTTTAGCAAATCAAATTCTGTGATGTAGAGCCAACTATGGTTTTTTTGACCATGTCCATTTCTTTCTCAAACGCTGTATGTCATTTTTGTTTGGATAAAACCCCGAAACAAAATTTTCATCTACTCAGCCCCCTGTACCTGAGGAGGCAGTAAAATGGGATTTGGAAGAATGGAACATTATCCAATGGATTTGGATAGAAGCCTTCCATTTACGTGAACTAAGATCTACTAGTAATATTAGTTTATTTTAGATATTTTCTTCCTTTTTGCCTCTAGTACCAATTTGAGGGTGTTCTTTTTTTTGACATAGTGGCAGACTTGTTATCCAGTTTTTCCATACTAGTGGCCACTTTATCTCTTGATAGTTGCAAGGAGAATTGCCAAATCCTTCATTGAAAACTCTTGTTAGTTGATGATACTTTTCTTCTAGCTTTCAGTGAATGCCTTCATTGAAAATTCTCGCGTTTGTTTTTTAAGAGATACATCTTTATTCTAAGAAGTACCAGGCCTTCTTCGTTCTATTCATTGAGTCCTACCTGCAGGTAAAGTGCTGATGATGCTAGGGAAGGCCCAATTTGAACTACAGAAGTTTGTGGATGGCTATGTAAAGTCCTTTTACACTGTTGTAAAATTGTATCACAACATATTCTTCAATCAATCATACTATTCAGTGTATAATCTGTATGCTTACTAGTATTTTTCTTCTTCTTTATAGCGTACAAATATTATAAATACAATCACAAATCCATCAGAGTCCCTTCTGAAAGAGCTACAAGTTGTTGAGGTTAGATCTCCCTGATTATGCTTTTCTCAACTTCATGCAATTGTGAGCTCATCTTCAAATATTGTTACTTTGCTAATTTGTTATATATTGCATTTATCATCATCTGTATATAAAAGAAAAACTTAATTCCTCGCACTTAGTTTAGTCCATCATGTGACATGTTGTCCTTACATTTCTTTCCTACTGATTCAGGAAATGAAAGACCAATGTGATCAGAAAAGGTACACGTTTCTTGAATGCTATCTTATCCCATTTACAATCTGTGCTTTTCCTCCTTGTAAATATATTTTTTCCATTTCAGAGAGGAATATGAAGCCATGCGAGCAGCCTATGGGGAGAAAGGAGGGCGATCGAGGCACCCCAAAAACGAATCATTCTCATCGGAGCAACTGCAAACTTCGTTTCTTGAGTACCAAGAGGAGGCTGCATTGTTTATATTTCGCTTGAAATCACTAAAGCAAGGTCAATTTCTGAGTATTTTG
Organism: Themeda triandra; assembly: GCA_018135685.1. NCBI lineage: Eukaryota > Viridiplantae > Streptophyta > Magnoliopsida > Poales > Poaceae > Themeda > Themeda triandra. Next base: position 88,638 of record JAENPR010000923.1, on the reverse strand, counting down.
ACACAGGCTGCTCGTCATCATGCTGCTCAGGTAGCTTAACATGTCTTCACATAGAATAGAACTCCTATGCAGTGGTAAAGACTACAACTATCTTACCATTATTTGGATTTTCAGTTGAGTTTTTTCAGGAAAGGGCTAAAGCATCTAGAGGCTCTGGATCCTTGTGTCAAAGCAGTTGCTGAGAAGCAGCACATTGACTACCACTTCAGTGGACTGGATGATGACAGTAATATTGATGATTACAGCTCTTACCAGGATAACCATAGTGATGGCAGTGAGTTAAGTTTTGACTACGAGATAAATGACAGGGACAAGGACCTCCTCACTTCCAGAAGTCCAATGGATGTAAGTTCTTTTCCAGCTGATCAATTCATTTGGCATTATGTATCTAAGTTTCATTTACTGAACTTGGTCCATCCTCTGTTCTTAGTGATTAATCATTCTAGCACCATCTCGCGATATGAGCAACTTTTAGATGATTACTTTAAACTAGACCAACCTAGGAGTAACTAGTTGTTATTTTATTAAGAAGAAAATAGGCACCCAAATTTGCCTCGGCAAGAACTTGAACCTGGGTAGTCTGGGCATAGATCCACACCTGGTTGGAAGGCCTTTAAGTGAAATGGGTTGACCCATGGCCCCTAAAGCTGCCTTGAGGCCATAGGGTCGGTCTATGGCTGGGGCCAGTCAATCCATTCCCATCCCTAGACACGCCACAGACAAAACAGCTACCCAGAGAGATCATGAAAAGTTGCTAGCTGGGGTAAAGGAAGCAAAGTAGAGCCCCTTGTGTTTCCCAGCTACAGATAGGACCAGAGATAAGCTCGGAGAAGAACCATTACACAGTTATTCTTTGTTTCTACAAAGTTCATGGACCAAATATGATGAGCGAGTTTAGGCTCTATTGAATGGGACCTCTCACAATAGAGCAAGTTCTGCACCAACGATCATTAAAAGAAAAATCTCCAAGGGTTGAGGGCAGAGTACAGCAAGCCCAACTTTCTGTAAAAGGAAGTACCAGAATCACTTGGCAAACATGCATGGCACCAGAAGGTGTTGGATGGTCCTGATTGTTGATCACAAAGTGGACAGACCTCAGGATGAGGGAAACCTCATTGTGCCAAGCGACCGGCTATCCAACAGCTATTATGAACCACCACCAGCCAGAGGAAGAAAAATCATTTTCTTGGAGCCCAGGGTTTCCAAATGCGCTCCCAAGGACCAAAACTGTCATGAGGGGCAGCCGGTGGCTGCATGGTCATCAGAGGGAGGGGCATGCAGCTGTGGTCAATTGCAGTTAATAGATGGTTGGGAATTGTAGTCGTGGCTGCGGCAATAGAGGTGCATGCAGCTGTGGTCAATAGCAATTAGTGTTCTTGGGAAGAGAATAGAGTTAATTAGAGTTAATTATGGGGGAGAGAAACAAGGAGCCAGGGGCTGAGCTCCTCTACTCTATTTATACCCTGTACCCAGTCTATGATGAGAAAGCAATGAACAAGAATGAAGTTATCTCCCAACTCACCTCCCTGCTATCTCTAATCTCACATCTGTTGTTTATGTTCAATCTCATCTATGCTTAGGTAGTCAGGCAAAAACCCTGGCACCATTACCAGCCAAGGCCTTCCTACCTTGGTGTTATCCTTCCAATCCACCATATGAACTAAGGTTCACAACAAAAACTTATAGCACCTTGAAATAAAGCTTCATTAGCCGACTTGATAGGCGCCATTTATGCGTATCTGGAACATTTTATGATCTAAATGCAGCTGCACCTCAGCAAGTTATCCCAGAGAGCAAGATAATCAGCAATTGCACTAATTGACAGTGTGCTCTGGATATCTAGGATCCATTGCTGATTTGCGTGATAGCTTCCAATACTCTTCTCTTACTTCCCATTCTTTTTAGGTACAATAGGAGAACCTGAACTAACACTTAATTGCAACATAATAGAAATGGGGTTGCTAATAATTGCATATTGCTAAAGAAACATCAAGGTAAACCATGTGAAAAAGATTTATCCTGCTTTCTTTGAGTTGCATCTTTTAATGTTTGTGATTTGTGATGGCTTTTCAGCTAAGTTAGAGCAACTCCAAGAGGCTCTTTATACCCTTCCTTATTGATAGGAATAGAGACTTTGGTGAATAAATGCCCTCCAACCGTTTTTTTAATTAGATATCCAAATATTGCCATCTTCTATTCCGGATTTCTCACTAGCCAAAGATTGAGAGCAAGTTTGGCTCTATAGAGTGCGCACAAGATATAGAGAAATTGTTGGAGGGTGGAAAGATATAGAGAAGATTCAAATGGCTCTCGAAATGAAAATTTAGAGAGAGAGTTTAAGAAAGATCCTTGGAGATGCTCTTAGTCCAATCAAAGCTTATTGGTTCTGCATTTGTGCTGGGTTTCATCTCTAGCCTACCCTATCTTGCTTGGGAATAAACTTCTTTGTTGTTGTTGTTATTGTTGTTGTTGTTGTTATTGTTGTTGTTGTTTATGTGTTATAGAGTGCCTGTTCTATCTCCTATATTGCTTCCATACTAATAAACTTTCAAACATTTATTTATTTGTTAATATAGTTGGATCAATCTCATCCAGTGAATTCCCCAAGACCTCTGAAGGAACAGGAGCAGGTAGTCTTCATCTCACTAGTTTTGTGCTGTACATATTATTCGTGATAAATTTGTTCATTCTTATTCATAATGACATGAATCCTCTAGGATAAACATGCACAAAGAATGACCAAACGTTATGTGGGGCTTTGCTCTAAACCATTTTAAGTAATAAGATGCACATGCTTTTGGGTGTCGATACTTCTATTGAAATGTAATTAAATCAGCGAGTTCACACTCACTGATGGCAGATCATTAGATCTTTCAAGCATCCCTGTTCTAAATTTTCTACTGTCCTTCCAAAAAACATGTCACTTTAACAATCTAAGATAGATTAGTGCTCAAGTTATTTACCTAGGTGCCCCTAATTATTGTATTGATTTCATATTATTTGACACACTAATTGATAAGAAAGGATGCAACCTTCCCTAGTTAACTTCATGCATGCATGCTGAGCTACTCAATGGAAAATGAAAATTCAAAGGATTTACATGCATGAAAGAGGGATAAAATCAATGCAAATGGCCATATTAGCTGTAAGCTGGAATGATATGTTTTGTGGGACAAATTTTGAATCCTACAGTGACATGTTTTTTGGGACAAGTGGGGTACAAAACAAAATCTCAGGTTAGCACAATGAAGTCAATCTAAAATGTCTTTATCTCTTTTGCTATTGGTAATTTGTATAAGTAATATCACATCTTATGGAGGACATTAATGCAGAATCCTTGTTATGTAAGTTCTAATAAAATTGTGATAACTGTATTTGAAATTTTGAATATCTGTATTTTCTAGGCTGAGTCCTTGTTGGTATTTCATGCCTCAGTTCTGTCATGTATATCCCAATGGGACGACATCTTGAGTCCTGAAATTATTTTAACTGACACATGTTTATACAGGAAAATGCTGAAGAAATAAAGCCGACTTTAGCAGTTCCTCATATGAAGCCTGAGATTGGTACCCAATCAGCACCAATTTTTGCTGAGAATGTGGCTGATCCATCTGCGAGGTTTCGGAAAACAAACTTGTTACACAGAACTGTTCACTCCTACAAACTCCCGACACCAGCTGATGACAGGAACCCTGCTTCAGTAGTTGCCAACAAATTGCCTCATTCAGATCAACCTGAAAGTAAATCTCATGTGGCAGTAAATTTGTGGCATTCCTCTCCACTGGATAAAGATTTTATGCCGAATTCCATGCATAGTGGACCTGTTAAGATGCCATCAAGTAATGAAGGGATATCAGCACCACTAGTTTATTCCTACTCCACTACAGATTTTAAGAAACTGAAGGCCTTTTCTGGCCCAATTCCAAGCAAGGTAGGATCGAGCAACCCCCTATTCTCTGCAACTGATCGCAAATCGTCATGGAAGCGCCCTCCCTATGTGTTGCCAACAAGACCTCATGGCCCAGGTTGGCAGTCATCTGTGCCTCCAAAAGTTACACCCAGGGTCACTTCACTCCCAACAACAACTCCGAGAATAAGTGAGCTGCATGAGCTGCCCCGGCCTCCAGCAAATGTAGGCACCATGCGTCCTGGTTTGGTTGGATATTCTGGCCCTCTGGTTTCAAGGCGGCCAATGCCTAATGTATCCACTCGTGTCTCACCCCCATCAAATACAGCATCGCCACTTCCACGACCACCTGCTGCCATGACTCGCAGTTATTCCATACCTTCAAATAGTCAACGGACTCCTATTATTACTGTGAACAAATTGTTGGAGGCTAGGCATAGCAGGGAGAGCAGCGAAGTTTCCTCACCCCCAGTAACACCTATATCACTGGCAGATGTTTCCCGCAGATCAACAACAGAAACAGCTGTTGACAAGAAAAGGATAAAGGGTAAGTTATTACTGCTGTAACTGGTTTTCATGTGTATGATTCCATGTTTTAAATAGCGAGCTAAGATATTTAGCGGTTTGTCTCTAAAACAGCTATTAGCGGAGCTATATCGAGCTATAGCGGGCTATAGCGGCTAAATTGTACATGAACACAAATAGCGACACACTGCCTCAAAAAGCTATAGCGGGCTATAGCGACAGTCTTAGCGAGCTATTTAATACAAGTATGATTCCATAATATAATATTCCTATGCTGACTAGCTGATATTTTTTTCTGAGCAATGTACAAAACATTGATTATTAGACAACAGACATGAAGCTTTTACTGATTATAGGCTTTTGATGATCCTTAAATTCTCTTGAATAATAAATAGCGTGTGAAAGTCTATTGTTTACAACCATCTGGTCGCAAACATAAATAACAGTAACAAGAACGACACTTGCATTTTTTGTCAGCAAATGACTAATTAATTAAGATTGTCTATAAGCTACAGTGATCAGTTTAGTTCAATTTTACAGTGCTTATGTACTTTATTTGGGAACTTGTAATGAATAGGTATACCATTTATACTCTGAAATCAGACCCTTCCAACCACTTCATTCCATCATTCATTTCAATCATACGATTTTTATAAGCATTTGGACAGAATCTAATCCACTCTTTGTTATGACAAGATTCCAAGCTTGACTGTAGAAAACAAGTGATTTCTGTATATCTGAATATCTTCTCTCATCTTTGCAGAATCCTTGTGAGGAGCTGCGCAACTGAACATGTTGATAATCTTAGGAAATTTTGTATGTAGTTGATTGTGTATTCTATGATTCCCTCTATAATCTCTTGTGTTCACTGTGAAAGAAAGAAAAATGTAAATAAGGTTAGCATTATATTATCTCTTGGATATAGTGTATTAGTCTACAAGAGGTAGTTTGGAGAAATGGACGCTGTTGATTTAGTGGTTATCTGAGCTATTTTTTGGACTGGTGTATTAGCTACCCATAATACTACAAGTTCGAACAAATATTTGTGTGTGTGATTTAACATAGGTTTAGTCCAGTAGAGTTTGGGTAGAACGCCCACCATTTATGCAAACATTGACGCAAGAGATGTTCCATTGGTGTTTGATCCACAAGTTAGGTCGATCTTCTACATGACATAAGAATGACCGATTGTACTGGACAACCTTTCTTGTTGAAACAAACATATAAATTTGCTGCCAAATTGGGAATCATATAGTCAGTCAATCTTCTTAGCCGCAGAATGGAGTTGCAGCTGCAAGATGAAACAATTCTTGGTTCCTATCCAAGAAATTAATGTATTGCTTGCACAATTACATGTTTTGCAAGATGTTAAGAAGATGGTATTCATTCTTCTCTTTTCCCATTGAACGTTTTTTTTGACTAGTTTTCCCCATTGAACGTTGTGCTTGTCTATCAAATGGAGTCTGTCCACATAAAACTTTATAATTTGGCCCCAGCGCTATAAAGTATTAAAGTGTAGGAAAGACCAACTTGAGGCACCATCTCAATTATCATCCCCATTGGGATTCGGACATGAATAACCAGTGAACAATGATCTAACAGTTGCAAGAATTGAACCTAAGCTACAAGTCACATGCCATCCTTGGTACCCCTATTCCGTGGAATCTTGGTACCCCTACATAGGACAGGATGCAAGCTTTCATGGACTCATGGGTATCAAACACGATTTTGTTTGTGAGATCACATATTTTTAAGTTTGTCGTAGAGTGTGATGTGACACATACCTCAACATGTGCCGGCACCAGAGCCTGGATGGGAACCAGGGGCGCTATGCCCTGGGTTCACTACTCCACCAGTGAGTGTGCGCGTATATGTATGTGAGCATCTATGCCTGTAATGCACTTGACAAAGAAAAGTAGAGATTACATGCCAGCAAACCTCTCAACAATTTTAGGCCTTGTCAGGATGTTATCGAATTTACCTCAACCCACATGTGTTGGGGTGGATTGAGGTGGAATTTAGTTTTTTTAGGAAACAAGTGGAATTTAGTTCAAGTTCCACTCCAATATACTTCAACATACGTGGATTGATGCAAATACAACTACATCCAAACAAAACCTTAGTGTATATTTCCTTTCTGACTTGTAATTCCAAAGTTGCTCTCTCATAGTGGATTATAAAATTATTATGTACTTTCATAAATTTTAAAAGACAAGGGTGGTCCATATTTCTTTGCATGAATGAGAAATTATTCAATTAACCATTCCATTATCAAAAGTTTGGAGATTCCCCTTCCAAAGACTTCGGTTTCTGTCTGCTTTCCTATTGCAAGAGCAGGACATTTTTCCATTCTTGATTGACACATATAGGAAAGTTGCAAAATGAGCAGAAAGAAGAAAAAAAGGTCAACTAACCCTTACTAGGCTCATAAGGCCAAGATGCTCATATAAAAGGAGGGGAAAGAATTTAGACAAGTGAGAAGTGCGACACCTGGATGATCATAAATCTTCAAAGCAGCAAGCAAGAGTCCATGATCAATAAAAGCTTATACAATAAGATTGCTGATATGCTACGACATGTTCATTGTCTTGCAGCGTGACCTGATTGCATTAACCAGCAAGTTGATGCAATAATGTTTTAAAATTGACCATATTGCATTGTGAGGACTCATTCTTGTATGCTTGCCTACCGCTGCCAGTACCAGTACCACCATGTCGAGGACCTAACCACGGTATTATCAATATATAATGCAGGTCAAACTCAAATTGAGAGAACAAAATAACTTTAAACATAGTGGTCCATGACACTGACTCCTCCCAAAAGAATCAGCGACTCATCAGGGAGATGACAGTGATACTACAAAAGGAGAATATGGAGATTTCCTTCAGATTGCACGAATCACTGCACATATAGAGCTTTTCTTGTTTCTCATAAATGGCAAATGCAGCTAGCACGTTCACCTCGTCTGAAAATGCACATGCCCTGGAGCCGCAACCTTAGCTGAATCATGAATATATTCCAGCCAGTACCAATCTTATTTTCTCAACGATTGGTAGTATCCAGGAAAGCTGTGGATGTGGTACACCGGTATGCATTGAGTCGGCATCGGTGGAGCAGTCTGGGTTCATCATATGTATTCCCTTTCCTGCTATAAATACCCAGGTGTCAAAGGGGTAGTGCCTCGCAGATCACCCACACCGATATAAGGAGAAGAAGAGAACAACAAGAAGAAGAGGGGCCTTGCATGAGGGCCAGAGCCTGCATCTGGTAGCCAAGGATGACTTGCCTACATGGCCCTGCGAGTTCTTGTTGCATGGCCAGTTCAGCTGGGTCTGTGGGCAGTCACCTTGGCTAGCCTGAGTGGCTCTTGCCTGTCATGGAAGGCCTCTTCTTCTCTGCCGCCACTCTCAGGATACTGTCTAGCCTGTATGTGCTTCATTTATTTTGCCAGGTTTGGCTGTTAATTGGTGATTTGATGCATATGTAATGCTGCAATGCTAATCTTGTCATGTATACTCTTAATTATTTGGCTGCTATCTATGCCTGCCTGCTTGCAGATTGTTCAGAAATGTATGTGTTGGACATTCATTAGCTTGTCCTGCATGTGTGATTCTACTCACTTTTGTACTATTGGTTTATCAAATGGAATATGTGGCAATCTAATATGCAGCAAAATAGTTTTTTTTTTCTCGAAAGCGTGCATTTGCACGTACTGCTTTAAGAGAAGATAGAACAGTTTTGCAGCAAAATAGTTGAAGACATTTCAGAAACTCAATGTTGTAAAATGGGTCAAATGTGCTGTTTCATTTTAAAATCTTCTAACAAAGCTGCATATATACATGAGTGGATTTATTTAGTTTGCAAAGCTATATAAATGCCTCCAATTAAGACTAGTAAAATGAGCATTATTAGTCAGAACCTTATTTTTGTTTCGGTAATCTCTGTTTGGTTGGCTTTAAACTTGCTTATTTGCAGTCTCTGATTGTGCCCTTCGGCGAAACTTTGTAATAATTAGCCTGATTCTATTAGTTGATAGATGAAGCTGAATATAAACTATTCTTTATCTAAAAACAAAGTCAAAGCCTGTTGATAGTAGACGGAGACATATACATGTGAATCTTAGGGTCTTGAACTACTACTGTTCTCCTTCAATTTAATTATAGCAGTAGCAGTTGCAGCAGCTAATGATAACTGGGTAATTAATATAACATGGTTGAGCCTTGAGGCATACAAATCCTGAACTTGGCTCGTGGATGTGTTGACATCTTTCTCCTCTTGGAAATGTTTGCTAGCTAGATTCTAGACAGTACCAAATGGAGCCTCCGTATGGTCCTTGACTTGGACTTGAGAGCTCCATGTGTTTCGCATCATATATTACAATATATACACACGAATATTGTGGCACTCACTCAGCCCGAAAATCAACATGGATATTAAGGCAGGAATCTAATCGGCATGCACGTAAACAAAATGTACTGGCTAGCTATAAGCACGACACACATTCTTATGGAAGAACAACGTGTACTGGCTAGCTATAAGCACGACACATATTATGGAAGAACACACTTAACGCACACATGCATCGTGTGCAATGGTGCAAGTAGAAATCGAACTCAACAAGAAGAGCTGGTAGCTAGAGGTGTATGGACATCGTCAGTGTAACAAGTAGCTGACTATGGACATCAAGCGACCTGGTTCTCCCAAGGCTAAGACTTAGCTATAGCGGGCTAAAAGATCTACTACCTAAAACAACTATATATGGCCGGCTATAGTAGCACCGATAGCCATCTATTTTGTAACCTGGAGGAGGCCGGTTGAGCAGGGGGTAAGACGATCGAGTAAAGACGACGACGATGTCAGGAGGACCTAGCTATGATGACTTTGATCCCACTCGACAAAGAGAAGCTATCAGCTATGCAAAACCAAGTACTTGAAGGAATGAGTCAACATGGGAATTCTCAACAGGCTTATTGCAAGGTCGACGGATCAACATACCAAAGGGATCAGTGAAGAGACAAGTAGCAGAAGCTTAGAAGAATATGAAGTCCAGTGAAGGCACTAGTGGTAACTAGCAAGACACTTGAATTTATGATCAGTGTCACTGTTGTAAGCGTTATGGTTTTCCGTCTCCAAAACAAGTCAAATAAATGGGGAAGTCAAGGTGAATCTGAATTACGAGCCAAAGTGGATAAGAAGAGGAAGGCGATCAATCAAAATTTGAGTTTTACTACATTGACTTATCCTGCTCGGATCCCTAATTCAAACCTTAAAGAGTTAGAAAGTACTCCTCAAGTTAAAACTACTTCACGAGGTATGCGCTTAGATGGGTCGACCATTACCTTTAAGGAGTTTCAAACTCGATAGACCAACAAAGCTAAGAAGCACAATACTATAGAAATTCCATGTAAGAGAGTGTGTTACCGTTGCCAACAGGAACGACATTATGCTAAATTTTGCCCATAGAAGAATCAACAATTATACGGTTTATACCATGGAAGTAGCTAAAGTCAGGTCACACTGCAGGAATGCGACTAGCAAGTGTTAGTGACGCACAATACGAAGGAAGCCATTGATGAGATCGATGAGTGGAGGATTCATGCCAGACTACCCAAGATCAATGAAGTGGAGAAAATATATAGATCACTCATCCCCCTGCAAGAGATGCTACCCTGATTCCCCTGTAGCCATCATTAAGGAATAGGGGTTTATGGCCCTTGTTGAAAGGTCACAATGGCTGGGGGGTTGAATAGCCTAATAAAAATTCTAGCAAGAACACTAGACAACCCAATTAGATAGCAAGGCGGCAAATGTGCAAAGCCAAAGCTTCGACTACTCTACGCAAGCCGCCCTAACCAATGCAAGGCTACTCAAACCAAATGCACAATCAACCACGGTGATCAAGCTACACAATGTCGGTTCACCAATACTGAACAAGCAATTCTACCCACGGGATTTAAACTATACAATGAGTGGTTCCCGACCGACCACAACAAGCAATTCTACCCACGGGATTTAAACTACTCAAAGAGTGGTTCCCGACCGACCACAACAAGCAATTCTACTTTGCGGGAAGTAAAGAGATGATGGAAAATTATACCGCCGCGAAGAGTAGAAGATGGCCAATCACCGGTGTAGTAGCCAATCACCTAGAGAGGTCAAGCACAAGCACAAGGAGGTCGAAGCCTCGGCAATCACAAATTGACACAATGATTTTTACCGAGGTTCACTTGCTTCCCGGCAAGCTAGTCCTCGTTGTGGCGATGCACTTGCTTGGTGAGTTGCCCGCTCAATTGGCTCGGTGCCAAAGACCCCAATGGGGAGCCGTAATCTCCACACAAGACAAGGATCCACAAGCCACGAGCAATCCACTAGAGTATCCTTTCGTGAACTCCCGTGGGGAAGGATCAAGAACCCCTCACAAGAACCCGGTGTGGCCTCGAACAATCACCAAGTCGAGCTCAACCACCACTCGCTGCTCCAAACCGTCTACGGTGACGGGAATCACCGAAGAGTAACAAGAATCCGCAGCTCACTCGATGAACAAGTGCCTCTAGATGCAACTCTCAATGCAAATCACTTGTTCTCACTCAAATCTCTCTCAAGAATGGCAAGGGAACCAAAGAGATGAGTGGGGAGGAGTGTCTCTAGCTCAAAGTATGCTCAAGAGTGTTTGAATGGGCAAGGGAGAGCTCCCATGGCCGGCCAACCTCATATTTATAGACCCCAAGTCGAAATAGAGCCGTTGGTCCTCGGAGGCGCACAAAACCACTGCGCCGGACGCGTCCCGGGTGCTTGCTTCCTCTGCGCAGTAGCCGATCGTTGCGTCTTCGCGTTTGAATGCTCCACTTCGCCGGACGCCTAGGCCTCCTCGAGCTGCGTCTGCTGCCCAACCGCCAGACGCTCTTGTCGACGGTGACCTGGGCCGCCTCGCTCACGCAGCAGCCCCGCCGGACGCTGGACGCCACGTGTCCGGTGCGCGCGTCCGGTGCTTCGGTGGCCGAGCGTCCGTCAAGCAGCCTCGCGAAGATAGTTTCTGGACTACGTCTGCTGCTCGCACCTGCGTCCGGCGGCTAGCGTCACCTGCGTCCGGCGCAGGCCACTGGCCAAGCCATGCGGGCGCGCCGAAGGCCAGCCACCACCGGACTCCAGCCCTCTGCGTCCGGCGCCCGTCTCGCCCGAGTCCGGCGCCCGTCTTCGTCATTTCATGTGTCCAATTTGCTCCAAATTGATCCAAACGAAATCCCTTGCCTTGTGCACTAACTCCACCAAGTGTTGATCCAATCTCAAGCCTTGGAGTTAGTATTTCACTCATGAAATGTCGCGCAAGAGTTAGCTCTCTAGTTAGCCTCGCATGCATCATGCAAAGTCACAACTAGAGGCACTTAGGACCGCGAATGAACCGAGGAAACCCCTCTTGATAGTCGGTTATCGATCCTAAATGTGGTCACACTCGCTAAGTGTCTCGACCACTAAACCGGAAAGCCCTATCAAGTATACCTGCCTTGATCTCCATGGACCTCCATCGGAGCTTGATCACTTCACATGTCCACATGTTCATCACCGTGATCGTCATGCTCTATCATCCACCATCATGTTGCTATGTGTCTAGCCACACTTAGAGCAAAGCATTAGCAATGTTTGAGTGTCATTAATTACCAAAACCAAACCGGAGCTTTCACTTGTGTAATAAAATGGCTAGTAGCAAATAAAGTTTGCGATGAGTGTTAGTTTTAATGTGTGGCTCGTGAACCTTTAGTGTTTGGTTGGTTTGTCTTAGTGCTTATGTTTGAGTTGGATCTTTGTAATGAGTGCAATATAATGATCTTGTGGGGATATGTTGACAATTTCATTTAGAGGTGGTTCTAAAAATTGATTTCCGGAGGCGGTTGAGTTAATAAGAGTACCGTCCCTGAAAATCACTCATTTTCACAGGCGACTGACATAAGAATCCGTCTTTGAAAAATAGAATCTTCAGAAGTAGTTCTCTTAACGGAACTGCCCCTAAAAATAGATACATTTTTAGAGGCGGATTTCTTAATAGAACCGTCCCTAAAAGTAATTCTTTAGTGACGGTTATGGAGCTACGGTGCTCCCCGGTGATGCTAGAGGCGGCTTGCTATCTAAGCCGCCTCTATTGAAAATGGAGGACACTGCTGATGCCAATTTTTGTACTAGTGTAAGATAGTTGGGTTTTGGTTTTCTCTTGTTTTCTCTATCCGGAGCATCTTGTCTTTATCAGTTTGTATCTCTATTTCTGGATGACAAAAAAATATGGAACAATTTTGGACAACACTAGACTTCAATATATTTCTTTGACCACAAGGATCACCCTCATATCTATTATAGTTTGGGAGTTATGAAAAGCACAATGTCTGCAACTTGGAACAGTTTCTGCTCTGCTTTCGACAACGTTAACTGCAGAATCTAGAAAAGTATTCTATATGAAAGTTGTAGAGAATGTCATCACCTTTCCAATGGTACAGGATCAATGGGACAAAAGTTATGACGTTTTTTCTGCTCGCACAGAAATTTCAAGTTACTCGTTCATACTTATGCACATGAGTTTATCTTGGATATCAAAAAGTCATTATGATCATTAACTCACTCAAAATAATATGCAAGCTACACTTTGGTGTCCTCTAGTTCATCTCTTTTAATGGGGTAGCCAAGTTAAAAGAAGTTGCAAGATGCAGGTTTCATACATTATGGTGCTTCTCTTGGAGTATCGGTTAACCCAATGGTTGTGAAGTTGTCATCAGGCGTAGGTATGAGGTATCTTTTGCCCAGAATTGGTAACTTGTTGGATCGTCTACAAGGAGCTTGTGTATTCATCAGGATTGATCTTCTATTCGAGCTAACATCAGTTGGGAGTTCAATCTTCACCACACCCAAGACAAGTTGGCAATGGTGACATAGAAAGGAGATACTGTACATCCATAGTTGGTTCTACATGAACGCAGAAATAACGATGCTGACATCTTCACTAAGCTGATTTTGGATTAGATTTTGTGCTATCGCCCTAGGTTAGTATATGTCATTGCCAAATGCTTTTGAAATGCTTTTGAAATAAAAGAAAATGATTTTTTAGGACTCTCCCTCTCTTTTTAGCCCAAATTAAGGCCCTCAACCTCTCTCCCCTTCACTCCTTTCCCTCATTAGGCCGTGGCCTAGACGACCACCCTCGTAGCCTAGCCTGCACTCAGCCTAGCTTCCCTTCCTCCTCAGCCCCTCTCTCCCGCAGGCCAACTGGGCAGGTTGGAATCAGAGCCCGCACAAGCGCTCTCCTTTCCCTCTTTGTTTGACTGGCCAACTGGTTCCACACCCTTCCTTCACAGATAGGTGGGCCTCGCTTCTAAGCAGCTTTCCCTACCTCCAGTCATGCTAGAGCTAGACTCTGTCCATGGAAATCGCCCTGGTTTCCAGGACTTGGTGTGGAGCCACACTAAGCACACCTATAAAATCAAGCCCCTACGTGCCCCGCCCCCATCCAACCCTTTTGTAGCAGCTGGTGTGCCCCAGAGCTCCGCACGCCAATATCGAGACCCTAACTTCACCACTGCCATTGATATGCCGTTGTGCCCGCCCTCTGCTTCACGTAGTAGCTTGTTAAAGATCATCCATTATTATGTCGAGCCACCTCTTCGAGCCCTGCGTCGTGTCCATTCCTCCCCTACCTCAACCAACACCTTGGTCGAGTTCACAAGCACAAACTCCCTGTTCTCGTGCTTCTTCGTGGCTTGGAGTACCATCGACGCAAGCATTAGCAAGGTCCGGCCATGGAGACCTTTGCCGACACTACTGTATTGACGACCATCTTCACCCAAGCAACCAGAGTCATCCATATATATGAATTTCAACGATCGCCTTTTATATCCCTTCGGTCCACTCTGGACTTGTGGACAAAGTCCACTGCCACATCAGCCAATTCATGAAACCCACCAACCTGCGACCGCCATGTGTGCTCCATGTGTGTGACGACCAAGTCAAGCAACCGGCTTCACAGTTTTTGCAAAAGACACATTCTTTGAAAATCTGCCCGCCATCCTCAGTTTTGATTCTTTTCTTTTATTTATTTTAATTCAAAAATCCATCTTCAGCAAAATTGCCGCTAGCTGATCTTGTTTTAGCTATAAATCTTCATTTTAACCCTGTTTAAGTCCGTTCAAGTTGCATTAGATTCGAAATGATGTAAACTATGTGATACTCACACTATTTAACATGTTTTGTGCTTTGAAATAAAATATTAATTTGATCAATCCATATGCAATTAGTTTTCCAATTAAAAGCAACTTAGGTTTTCCACCTCGGTCTTTTATAAATAAAATAAGATTAGTTCATCTTGTTTTTCTAATTCAAATATAGTTGTCTTAATCCAATTTAGGTGTTTCACTGAATATCTTATATATGTTTTTATATAATTAAAATAAAACTTGTTTATAGTTTTGTTTTTCTCCTATAGAATAAATCTTTCCATTGTTGTTCCGTTAGCTCTGGTTAGCGTGCTTGTGTTCATAGCGACAAGTAGATTAGTTTTAAAAAACCTTTTTCACTAATTGGTGTACTATTCTAATTTAATTTTATGTGCTACGCATGTATGTTTGGGGCTTTGTGTGGTGCTGCATGATAATTTCTCCAGTCGGTGAGCTTTACTTGGTGATCAAGAAGTAGTTGCTTGAAGGCTAGGAATCAGCAAAAGACTTGAGATTTAACGTAAGTATAGCAGATCTTACTTGTGCTTATTAATCTTAATGCCACCGCCATTAAGATTATTGCATGTGTCTACCTATTGGGAAGATCGTAGCAATTTACTATCTTGTTTCTTGTCACCTATGAGGTTATTTGCACTGGGTAATATATTGCTAGTGTTCAAATTGAATGAACATGTGAACTATAACTTTACTAATGGTTATATGGAATGATGATAAAACATGCTTTTAAACAACATGGATATAGGGTGTTGGAGCATTTGAATTTTTAGACGTGCTCTCGTGCCCTCCCTAATAAGGGTGTATCTGCAAGAAATTTTGGGATTTATAGTACAACTACGAGGACTATGTGGCTCTAGTCTTGTTCTAGTACTTTGCTTTTCTAGGTTTTTAGTTGTTACTAGAAGGCACAAGATGGGCTTGACGAGTTAGGTACAAGATGTCATCTATTCCTATGAGTACTTCGCATGAGTGTGCCACATTGAAGGAAGGGAGGGTTTGGGGGGGGGGGGGGGGGGGGGGGGGTCCATATCTACTTGCTATCGAAATGTAGAGGCTACTAACTTGTTAGAGGGGACTTTGGAAAAGTTTGTAGTACGTGTACCTTGCCACACTTCCTCGGAGGAGGTGATATGGGCCTTGCAAACCCTAGCATATGGGAACCACGACTCTTGGGTAATGTTGTACAACCTCTGCAGAGCGTCTAGAAACTTGTATAACAGTTGTCCGCATGGTCATGCGTGGCATGGAAAACTTACCGAATCACTACTCTACTTATGATATCATTTCTATGAAGTTCATTGCTCTTATACTTGATCATGTGGTTATTTGGGACTTAAGATGAACTTGCTACTACTGTAAAGTTAAAATTTGAGTCACTAAAAATGCTAATAGCTGTAATAAACCCGTGTCTAATAACCCTTTGAGCTGCATAACCCCATACTGTATTTGCTGAATACGATATGTACTTAGCTTCCTTTTTACAACAAAATATTACACATAAAAAGAGAAGTAGAGATAACTTGTGAACTGAGCTAGGTTCCTCGATGTTGAACCTAGTTACCAAGGTTTGAAGCTCCCAAATCATCATGGGTGCTCAATGAGGCATTTATTGTAACTTCATCATCTTAAGATTATATGTTGGCTTAACTTTTCAAAGACGTACATTCATATAGGGGTAGGTTATGCTCACATGGGTCAATAGGCATGAGTGCATGTAGTAAAAGACCCAACGATCACGACTTGAGCCAGCGAAGCTCATGGCGATGATAAATCATGTATTTTTAATCTTTCCACAAAGCATGATGTGAGAAATAAGTCAGTGTGCGTCGGCATCGAAGCCCGGGTGGGCAACCAGGGTTGCCATGCCCTAGGTCCACCAGTGACTGCACATGTGCGTATGTGAGTATCTATGTTTGCAATGCACTTGAGGAATAAAAGTAGAGATGGTCTACATGACATCAAAACTCGCAACCATTTTAGTGTATATATTTCCTTTATGAATTATGTACTTTCACAAATTCTAAGAGACAATCTTTTTTTGCACGAGAAGAGAAATTATTCAATTAACCATTCCATTATAAAAAGTTTGGAGATTTCCCTTCCAAAGACCTCGGTTTCTGACTCTTGTCCTATTGCAAGAGTGGGGCATTTTCCCATTATTGATGGACAAGAAGAAAGTTGCAAAATGAAAAGAAAGCTATCGAAAAAAAGTCAACTAACCCTTACTAGTCTCATAAGGACAAGATGCTCTTATACAAGGAGGGGAAAGAATTTAAAAAAGTGAAAAGTGCGACACCTGGATGGTCATAATGAATTTTCAGAGCAGCAGGACTCCATGATCAACAAAAACTTATACAATAAGATTGCTGAATGATAGTTTGATAAAAAAAATTGTTGAATGATATCACATGTTCATTGTCTTGCAGCGTTAGCTGATTGCATTAACCAACAAGTTGATGCAATAAAGTTTTTTTATAGACCATACTGCATTTTTTTTTTGCGAATTTAGACCATATTGCATTGTGAGGAGTTATTCTTGTATGCTTATTCCTAACCTAAGTACCAGTTTCCACCATGTGGAGGACCTAATCACAGTATTATCAATATATATATAATGCAGGTCAAACTCAAATTGAGGGCAAAATAACTTTAAATATAGTGGTGCATGACATTGACCCCTCGCAAAAGAATCAGCGACTCAGCAAGGAGATGAATTCCTTCCAAGTCATAGTACTATCAAAAGAGAATATGGAGATTTCCCTCAGATTGCACGAATCACTGCATATATGGAGCTTTTCTCTCTTGTCTCACAAATGGCAAATGCAGCTACCAGTAGCCTCCTGGTGCTTGCTTTGGTGTAGCTGATTGCACCCACGTTCACCTCACCTGAAAATGCACATGCCCGGGAGCCGCAACCTTAGCCGAATATGAATATATTCCGGCCGGTACCAATTTTATTTCTCAACGATTGGTGGTCGTATCCAGGAAAGCTGTGTATGTAGTAAACCGATATGCATTGAGTTGGCATCGCGGTGGAGCAGTCTCGTTCATCCTATGTATTCCCTTTCCTGCTATAAATACCGAGGTGTCAAGCGGTAGTGCCTCACAGATCACCCACCAATAAAGAAGAAGTAGAAGAAGAAGAGGGGCCTTGCATGAGGGCCAGAACCTGCCTCTGGTAGCCAAGGATGACTTGCCTACATGACCTTGCGAGTTCCGGTTGCATGGCCAGTTCAGCTGGGTTTGTGGGCGGTCACCTTGGCTAGCCTGAGTGGCTCTTGCCTGTCATGGAAGGCCTCTTCTTCTCTGTCACTCTGATATATGCATGATAATACTGTCTGGCATGTGCTTCATTTGTGTTACCACTTTACCAGTTATACGGCTGTTCATCGGTGATCCTGATTCATATATAATTCTGCAATGCTAACCTTGTCATGTATATTCTTAATTATTTTTTAGTTGCCTGTGCCAGATGCTTGCAGATTGTTAAGAAATGTATATGTTAGACATTCCGTAGCCTGTCCTTCATGTGTGATTCTACTCATTTTTGCAATATGGTTTCTTTGTGCCAGTGATTAATTATATATAATTGTATCAAATGGAATATGTTGCAGAGGGATGCCTGCAGGCCCAGAGTGCCCCTGCTGCGTTGGCGCCTGCGGCCACGAGGAGTACCCCTGCTGTGACTGTGGAGGAGGCCACATGTACTGCTGTGTGGGGAAGGTCGGGTAAGCCAGCCACCTGTGCGGTGGAGAAGGACCCACTGGAGGGCTGACACCTGGAGTCGGGTTCGAACCCGCCGACGGTGCCTGCACAAAGGCCAAGTGATATCATTAGTATCTACAGGATGGCTGCACAAGCTAAAACAATAGGCAATATACTCACCGGAACAGGTAAAGGAGCAGGAGCAGACACATGAACTGGTGATGCAGCGAAGATCGAGGCAGGAGGCTCCCGCGCTCCTGGGATCTGGGACCGAAAGTAGCCGGTCAGGTCCGTCAACGCACGCTGGTAGTGCTGCCCCAGTGCCGCCATCTGCTGCTGTTGGGCCGCCTGCTGCTGCTGAAGGACCGCGTCCTGGGTCACCTAGTGGGCCTGCAATATTACACCTGTAAGGTTGATGGTATGTGAAGGCAAGGTACATCATGTGTGAAACGAGTGAACGACGAAAGAAACTACACTTACCTGTAATGCCGTCATCATCTACGAGCTGCTCGGCAAATTCAATTATTTCATGTACCTGCAGTTCAAATTTGGAGTTGTGAGAAAAATTCTAAGAAACAAAAATAATTAACGAACTATAAAAAAACTCAAAATTGTCCCAACTTTTGAAGTTGGGAAGTATTTACTGTAGGAAGGTCCTAGAAAAAAACTTGGAAGAAAAAACAAAAAAAAACTTTCTTTGCCGAGTGCCTATGGTGGCACTCGGCAAAGGTGGTGGCTCTGGCCGGCCCTGAGCCTGCCATGTGGCAGGCCTTTGCCGAGAGCTAGGGCACTCGACAAAGGTGACTCCTTTGCCGAGTGCCTGACGGCGTGGCACTCGGCAAACGGGACGGCGTCGGATGCCGTTTGGCCTGGCCGCCCTTTGCCGAGTGTCTGCCTTTGCCGAGAGCCAGGCACTCGGCAAAGAGCCCCTTTGCCAAGTGCTGGTATTTGTCGAGTGCCCGACACTCGGCAAAGGGATGTTTGCTGAGTGCGGGGCCTGGCTCTCGGCAAAGAGCCTCTTTGTTGAGTGCCCGAGATTTGGCTCTCGGCAAAGTCTCGGGCACTCGTCAAAGCCTGCGATTCCGGTAGTGGCAGTAGCAGCTAATGATGACTGGGTAATATAATAACAATGTTGAGCCCTGAGGCATGCAAATCCTGAACTTGGCTCGTGGATGTGTTGTATGTCTTCCAAAGACATCTCCTCTCTTGGAACTGGAAATGTTTGCTAGATTCTAGACACAGTACCAAATGGAGCCTCCGTATGGTCTGTGTCCATGAGTTGGACACTTGACAGCTCCATGTGTTTCGCATCATATATTATTACAAGAGTATATAAAGTTAGATATATCCACGCAAATATTGTGGGACGCACTCAGCCATACAATCAAATTGGATAAGGCAGGAATCGGACCCGCATGCACGTACACAACGTACTAGCTAGCCATAAGCAGGAAACGCTCTGATTCTTCTGATAGCAGAACAACACAGAAACATGCTTTGCGCGCGCAACGGTGCAAGTAGAAATCGAACTCAACAAGAAGAATAGCGAGAACTCAACGGGCTCAGGAGGAAGGTCGTCAACTGCAGCCTGCAGGTTAACCAAGTAGAGGTGGTAGCTTAGAGGTGTATGCATGTCAGTTTTTTTTTTTTTAGAAAAGTGCATGTCAGTGTATACAATGCAAGTAGCTGGCTATGGACATTTAGCGGCATGATTCTCCTAATTAAGGCTAAATTAGCTATAGCAGGCTAAAAGATCTAAATTAAAAATAACGATGTACTACCTATACTGGACCTGATTGGCTGCATGCTTGTTCTAGTGAGCTGTGGTGCACTGCTGACCCGCTCACGACGAGCGAGGCAGCGAGATCATCAAGCATCGGGTCGACACAAGCAGGAGCCAAGCGCCCTCGCACATGTACAGCATCACTGCACGGCGAGCGGATCTAACTCGGGGGAGCAACGGTGCTGCAGAAGAAATGGCAGCGTTGTCGGCATAGTCAGTGTTGTCGGCAGTCGCGGCAAAGTATCACCATATGAAACACAACCATGTGAAACCATATGATGGAGAAGCTGCAGCAATATGACCCTGCTGGTACAAGGATTGCCCGTGCTCTAAATCCAAAACAGGCAAACTATTTGACAGGCTGGTGAATTTCTTCAACAAAAATAGTCACTCCAATCCACCTGATTGGAGAATGAAACCACTCACCCAAGAATCCATCCACTCTCCCGGAGTGAACCCAATCAATGTGTACAAGATTGCAAGGCAAATGACTTCAACTCTTTACCAAAGCAGGTTCATGGACTTTCAGCTCAGCCTCCTGCAAATCCTGCTCATGTTAACCAGTGCCCAGTCAATAATGCGCTGCCTTCTATAAATATGCTACCTTTCAGGCTGCACACGGTTTGCTGAGCTTAATGATATATGTTGATTGTCATAAAAAACATGAACCCAACGCCGTGGGCCGGTTGCGTTGTGATTGTCCAGCACAAGCACATGCATCTGATCATCGTACGTAGAATTGGTACGATGACCGACGAAGAGGTCCTCGCTTAAACACCTGCTCACTACCGGAATCGGCTTATTTGCCGATCGCCGCGGAGTTTGCCGATGACAAAGTGGTCAGCCATCGGCAAACTACTGGCTTTGCCGATGGTAAAGTACGGCCATCGGCAAACCCGTGTTTGCCGACGGCTTGCCGACGGCCCAGCCATCGGCAAAGTGTGGCCATGGGCAAAGTCATTCTTTGCCGATGGCCAGGCCATCGGCAAACTATAGCCATCGCCAAAGCCTTATTTTTGCCGACGGCCCGGCCATCGGCAAAGCCAGGCCACGTGGCTGCCTCAGGAGCTGCCGGGCCCACCGGCTTTGCCGATGGCCGGCCATTGGCAAAGCATTTTTGCCGACTACCATCACAGGCCGTCGGCA
The DNA here is from genome assembly GCA_018135685.1 of Themeda triandra. NCBI lineage: Eukaryota > Viridiplantae > Streptophyta > Magnoliopsida > Poales > Poaceae > Themeda > Themeda triandra. Next base: position 67,364 of record JAENPR010000923.1, on the reverse strand, counting down.
AAGTTTGATTTTTTTTTGTTTTTTCGTGCCCTTTTTTTTGTGGTGCCTTCCTACACCAAATACAACCCAACTTCAAAAATTGGGACAATTTTGAGGTTTTTTCCTATATTTCATTAATTATTTCTGTTTCTTTGCAATTTTCCCGCGACTCCAAATTTGAACTGCAGATACATGAAATAATGGAAATTTTTGATTCAAAACATGGTATTCATGATGCTCAGAGTATGTTGAGGTCGTATCCAGCACCTCGCATGAAATTACGACCATGTTGGCGTCGTAACATGGAGAGTCACGTGCACGGAAAGTGTTTTTAAATTATAGAAAATTCAAACGAAGTCCGAAATTGACGAAACTTGACGAGTTGTGTTTTCATGGCATGTGGAGACCGTGGTAAAAAATTCAAAAAATTTCGAGCAAGTGGTGACGTCGGATGGCCAAAACCCAGACATCTTCATATGTGATCACTTGTGAATACCCGTGGAGATGTCTGGGTTTTGGCCATCCGACGTCACAACTTGCTCGAAACGTTTTGAATTTTTTACCACGGCCTCCAGATGCGATCACAATGCAACTCGTCAAGTTTTGTCAATTTTAGACTTTGTTTGGATTTTATATAATTTTAAAACACTTTCCGTGCACGTGACTCCTCATGTTACGACGCCAACATGGTCGTAATTTCATGTGAGGTTCTGGATACGGCCTCAACATACTCCGAGCATCATGAATACCATTTTTTGAATAAAAAAATTCAATTATTTCATGTACCTGCAGTTCAAATTTGGAGTCGAAAAAAAATACAAAGTAATAGAAATAATTCATGAAATATAGCTAAAAAGTTCAAAAATGTTCCAACTTTTTAAACTGGGATGTATTTGGTATAGGAAGGCACCAGAAAAAAACTGGAAGGAAAAATCAAAAAAAAAAAATTCAAAGTTTGCCGACGGCCTTAGAAGGTCGGCAAAGATTGTTTGCCGATGGCCCGGCGGCCATCGGCAAAATGATGTTTTCCGACAGCTTTGACCATCGGCAAACTAAATAGAAAAAAAAAAAAAATTTCCTAGTTTCTAAGGCCCGGCCCACCCCCACCCCACCCGCCCCAACCCTAGATCGAGCATCGCCGCGCCCACCCGAGTCCCTCCGCCGCGCCCCCCCGCCGCCGGACCGCCGCCGCCTTGCTCTCCTCCGCTTCCCCGCCCGCCGCCCCGCCCAGCCCCGCTGCTGCCCGACCACCGCCGCCTTGTGCGCCGCCCGAGCTCCCTGCTCTCCTCCGCTTCCTCACCCTCCGCGACTTTCAAGCGCCGCCGCCCCCAAATCCCGTGCCCTAGCTGCAGGCCGGGAGTGTAGATGGCGGAGGCTCCTCCACAGCGTCGGCGGTGGCTCGTCCTCTCCGTTGGCGCCTGCTTCTTCCCCACCGGCGGCGGCGCCTGCTCCTTCTCCACCGGCGGTGGCGCTTGCTCCTTCTCCACCGGCGGCTGCGCTGCTCATTCGCCACCGGTGGCCGCGGCTGCTCCTTCCCCACCAGCGGCGCTTGTCCTAGCGAAGATTGGAGCCCCAGATCTGGGGGCGGCTGACCAAGTTGGCATCACCTTCTGCACCAGCCAACGTGGTGCCTCCTCTCTCCCCGGCGATGAAAGCCCCCGATCCGGTGATTACGCTAAGCCACGGCCCGGATCCGGTAGAAGTAGCGGGCTGAAAGGTACCATGTTCTCACGCTGTCAAAATCAACTCAGGTTGAGATAGTTGTTTACCTGTTACCCTGTTTACGTGTGTAGATATATCTCAGTGCCCATTACATGTTTGCTGCTTTGCTTCTGAGATTGGAACGAGAAACGTATAGAAAAAGTACTCTTCTATAGGGTGCTAAGAAACTGAATATCTACTGAGGTGTGAATGAATACTGAAACTAGTATCAAATATTTTGTACAGCATGCATGAATGAACCTAATATAGTATCAGGTTGCTTTGTTCACTACCCCAGACCACATGATTGTAGCTGCATATTTTTCCTACTGCCTATAGTTAAGCCCTTTATAGTATCAGGTTGCTTTGTCTCCATAAATACATGATTGTCCTGCATATTTTTCCTACTGCCTATGGTTAAGCCCTTTATAGCTGCTGTTAAATTCTTGGTTGAAATTTTAGAGCTGTACATGAATGTTATATTCTATATCCTTATCTCCATAAAGACATGATTGTGCTGAAAGTAGTTTGTGGAGGCAACAACTTGGCATCAGATTGTTTTGGGGTAAATTATTTATCCATAGACAAAGTGCTAGAACATTCAAAGATGCTCAAATGTTTCAGTAACTGAATTTTAGAAACTTAAGTAGCTAGTATATATAACTCCAATTTATAGTAGAAATAGCATTAGGCTCCTGATTTCAGTGCACAACAGTCATGTTTAACTCCAATGTCCCTTCTCAATTAAGAAATCCTACCTTTGCTGAGTTCCATGCATAAAGATTCCATTGCTTAACTCCAATGTCCCTTCTCAATGCTAACCTTTTCTTTCCCATGTTCAGTGCATCATTGCAATGTGAAAGAGCTGTGGCAACATGGTAGCTTCAGGGTTCTTCACTTATAGCGGGTGGTGCAGGCGTGCAGCAAGGGTGGTGAGCATCACCCTATACCCTCCCATCCCTGGCTCTTATTGTTTTTATCTCTGCAAGTTATAATACTGTGATTGTCCCAACTCAGTGTTCTTGGCACTGATCCTACTAGAAGACAACTGGTGCCAAGATGTTATTTACAACTATAATTGTGATTACGTTCTTGTCATGAAAAAATTGAGAGTCTAGCTATTGCAAAATTATGTTTGAACTGATGATCTGATTAGGATGCATTGTGTTCAGTAGGCATGTTTCATAGTAATGAAATCAGTTATTTTGATGTAAAGGCATTTGTAGACTAGGGTTGAATATATTTTTCACTGTTGCTTGCAAAACTGAGATGATTATTTGAGTTGATAATCATGATTCAGTCACATGTTTCAATTTTTCATGTTTTGTGCACTTCTAGAAGTAAAGAAGAGGTATAATAATATAATCTTGAAAAATTATACATGCACCAATGCTAGCTGAACATTTTGTCCATTGCATCTCACTGTATGTAAATTGCTTTCTTCTTAGGTACATTGGGCAGGAGACGATTTTATTCAACTCGGCACTGTATGTAATACATGAGTTGATACTGTACCTAAGAATATGATACTATATCTTTGTATTTATGAACAACTTGATGATGTTATAAGATTATTGAATATAATGTTAATATTGTGTGGATGAATGATTAAATGACATGTAGACCATTGACTTGAATGGGTAAATTATGATATATGGTTATGTGCAAAGATTTTTTTTTTTAAAAAAAAAAAAAACTCTCTTTGCCGACAAACCACGTAGGCTATCGGCAAAGAATTTTCAAAAAAATTAATAATAAATCTTTGCCGATGGCTTGCCATCGGCAAACTATTTTCGAAAATAAAATAAAAAACCTTTGCCGATGGCCGGGCCACGTCAGCCATCGGCAAAGCCGCCGTCAGCCTGACGGCGCGTCGGCTGACGTGGCGGGTTTGCCGATGGCCCACGTGGCCATCGGCAAAGGTTTGCCGATGGCAAAGTCAGTGGCCATCGGCAAACCCGGCTTTGCCGATGAAATTTTTGCCGATGAGGGTTTGCCGATGGCCACGTCAGATTGCCATCGGCAAACCCTTTGCCGATGGCAAAACGGGCTTTGCCGATGGCGGCCGGCCATCGGCAAAAAACGGGATTCCGGTAGTGGCGCTATCGTCGCTCCGGCCACACCCGCCACTGGTGAGTGGTTACACCATCGTTTCCGTGTCATCATCAGCGTCGATGCGTTGGTACCACGAGGAAACAACCCGCAGTAGCCCTATACAAGGGGCTATTCTTGTATAGCAGCTTAGCCACGCATGCTGTGGCGAAGGTCGATCCACGGCCATGGGACTGGCCGCACCAGTACTGCTCCCAGCAGGCTCACCATTGTGATGTTTACCATATACTAATACCACTTGCCGTGGATCCCATCTATAAAGACTACTTAGTCTGTATACATTGCTCATGCCCGCACTTATCGATCGCTTAAGTGTTATTTGCACGTGAAGTGGCGACGTGTGCACTGAACTTTGAAAACTTACCGTCATTTTTTGTTTGTCCCATACATACGATCTATCCATGTTGTTTGAGGAATAACTCAACATGGGAATTCCACCAAAGGGACGAATGAGATAAGTAGAGGAAGCTTGAAAGAATATCAAGTCCGATGAAGATGCTAGTAGTAAGATGGCTTGGAATTCAGGATCAATGTCGCTGTTGTAAGTGTGTTATGGTTTCCCTGCCTCCCAAACAAGTCAAATAAGGGGGAAGTCAAGGTGAACCCAAATGACAAGGCCAATGTGGATAAGAAGAGGAAGGCGATCCCACTGGAGCCACTATTTGGGAAGCAATCAAAATTTGAGTTCTACTACAGTGTTCACACATATCCAGCTTGGATCCCTAGTTAGATAATTCAAATGTTAAAGAATAAAAGCTCTTCAAGTTAAAACTATTTCAGTAGTTTCAATCTCGAAAGACCAAGAAAGCTAAGCAGCGTGACACCTCAAAAATTCCAGGTAAGAGCGAGAGTGTGTTACCGCTACCAATAGAAAGGATTTTATTCTAAGTTTTGCCCACATAAGAATCAACAATTGTACAATGGTAGCTAGAGTTAGGTCACTACATCAATGCTACTAGCAAGTGTTAGTGACACACAATATAAGGAAGCCCTTGATGAGATCGATGAGTGGAGGAGTTGTGCTGGACTACCCAAGATCAATGAAGTGGAGAACATAGCTCTTTTTTGACCAAAGTCAGTTTGGGAACCCAGTTTATTTTTTTGTAGACCTATTTCATTCGTTCCCACAGAGATTCAAACTCAGACATGCTAGATGCTACTCAAGTGCTCTAACCACTAAACTATAGGCCCTTTCACAGTGGAGAACATCGCTCATTCCTATGCAAGAGATGCTACTATGGTTTCCCTTGCAACCATACCGTCTTTATTAAGGAAAAGGCATTTATGTCCCTTGTGTAAATAAACTGCTAGGAGCGAAGTACGAGTCTGTTAGTTTTAATATGTGGCTTGTGGACTTTTAGTGTTTGGTTGTTTTGTCTTAATGCTTATGTTTGAGTTGGATCGATCTTTGTAATGAGTGCAATGATTGTGTGGTATGTCCACAATTTCATTTAGTGTCTAAGTGAAAGGTATAAGGAGTAATGGAATAAAATAGTTGGGTTTTGATTTTCTCATGTTTTCTCTATCCTACCTTTTTGGAATATGTCTTTATAAGTTTGCATCTCTGTTTTTTTATGACAGAAATGATGAAAAAAATTCCGAACAACAGTACACTTCAATTTATTTCCCAAACCGCAAGAATCACCCTCATATCTGCTATGCTTTGAGAGTTATGAAAATCACAAGACGAAACAACTGTTTTGTCTACAACCTGGAACAGTTTGTGTTGTGCACTGTTTCTATTATCTATGCTGAAGAATCTGGAAAAGTATTATATAGAGAAGTTGTAGATAATTTCATCATCTTTCCAACGGTATAAAGATTGACTTCACATGATCAATAGGACGAAAGTTATGTGTGTTTCTCTGCACTGCTGCTTTTTCTACTTGTGAGAATTTTCAGGTTACTGGTTCATATACTTATGAACGTTAAAACACTGATGCAAACCTAAAGGCAACGGTATTTTCATGAGGGTGGCTGTCACGGGGTTCCTGCAATGAAAGGAATATGTGGTGGTGAACTCTCATAAAAATAGAATTTTCATGTGCCTATTATCGTGAGAGTTGATGCGTGACGGTGTACCCTGACACATTATTTTCTTTAGAGAGAAGTGATTCTGTTAAGTGGTTCTCTGAAATAAACTAAGAGATTGAGAGCTAAAAAATAATTTCTCTTGATTTTGTGAAGTGATTCTCCATCTTGATTTTGAGAGTTTGTGTTAAAAAATCAAAGAGAATCACTTTCAGCCACATAATCGGTTTTTTTTTTTTGAGTAACAGCCACGCCACATAATCGCTTCAGCATAGAATCAGGTACTCAGAATAAGATGCAAACTACAATTTTGTATCCCCTAGTTTGTCTCTTTTAGGGTAGCCTAGTTAAAGATGTTGCAAAATAAAGGTTTCATACATCTAGTGGAGTATCGATTAACCAAATGGTTGTGAAGTCATCGCATGTATCCTTTGCCCAGAATTGGTAACTTGTTGGATCGTCTACATGGAGCTCGTGTATTCATCAGGATTGATCTTCGATTCGAGCTAGCATCAGATAGGAGTTCAATCTTCACCATGCCTAGGACAAGTTGGCAACATATTGTACATCTATAGTTGGTTATGTACACCAAGCCGGGTTTATTTTAATTTTTTGTTTTAATCCAAAATGCATCTTTAATTATTTATAAAACTGCTACTGATCTTGTTTTAGCTACAATTCTAAAAAAGTCTTCGTTGTATGATTCGTAATGACATCATCAACATGATAGTAGCACTGTAGCAGTATTTAACATGTTTTGTGCTTCCAAATGAAATATTGATTTGATCAATCTATATGCAATTAGTTTTCCAATCGAAAGCAACTTAAGTTTTTCACCTTAGTCTTTTACAAACAAAATAAGATTAATTTTACCTTTTTTTCTAATTCAAATATAATTTAACTTATTTTGCTTTATGTATTTCTATGAATACATAATATATGATTTTATATAATTTAAATCAACGAGGTTTATAGTTGTGTCGGATTCTAATATTTTAGTCTCTTTTATTAAGGGTTTTCACGTCACCCTTCCCGATGATGGCGGACGAAAGATGTCATCAGCCTTGGCTGCAGAAGGCCCAAAAGAAAGTGACCGAGATGATGTCCTGAGGGCGAACGCCCCAACTAGGGAGCAAGCCCTGAGGGAAAAACGTCGGACCCGACCCCTTCTCTCCGACGAAGGGATTCATTTCACCAGACCACATGGGACCGGCCCTTCCCGCTAGACCCAAAATGTGACTCGCCCGATGGCTCCAATGGAACCATGATCGAGCGAATCTAGTTTGCCCGTGAAGGGGGACTTGATGGCTCTGTGTGTCATAACACATGGAGCCATCGTACTATGTGCATCCGCAAGGGGATGGTGTAAAGGGACGACATGAGTGGCCCGAGGATGCATTGGGGCATCACTAGGGCATACTTAGTTGACATCGCAACACCTAGATCTTGTACACGGTCAATCGACATGGAGTAGCTCGTACCAAAAGCCGCACCGAACAGGGTGGCAAGATGGTTAGAGAGCATCTGGCAGGCGACGAGGTACTACAAGCATACCTTCGGCGACGGAGCGAGGTGGGGGATGGGTCCAAGTCCCTTGCTAGCCAAGGAAATGGGTCTCGACCTACGACCCCTGAGGATGATCCCTGAAGCTATAGGGTGTAGACCTATTTTCTTTATCTCCCTTATACCGAGAACGCCAGTCCTCGGACGCCTCTCAACTGTGTAACCCAAGGCTTCCCTCCTTGATCTATAAAAGGGGGAAGAGTTTGGGACCGAGGGGCAAGCTTTCTCTCAACCTCAACAGTGGAAGAATTCATCTTTCACTATCCATGTTCTCTCTCTTTCTACTCTCTCATTAGAGACTTGAGCTTTCCTTAGAAGTTCTCTCTCCAAAGAGAGCGGGCAACAGACCAACCCAAAACTTCTAGTGTCCCCTTAGCTCTTCCATCCGATGGCCTAAACACGCTTCTCGTTAGGTTTATTGCCGGCCGTTAATCGAAATGGCAACAATAGTTTTTATTTTTCTATTATATAACAAATTTTTTCATATACAACTGTTTTTTTTCTATAGCTCTGGTTAACGTGCTTTTCATGCATGATGTTTTTAGCGATACGTAGATTAGTTTTGAAAACCTTTTTCATTGATTGGTGTATTGTTCTAGTTTACTTTGTATGCTATTCAAGTCTATTTGGATGTTTGTGCGGTATTGTATGTTCATGTCCAGTTAGTGAGCTTTATGTGGTGACCAAGAAGCAGTTCCTTGAAGGTTATGAATTAATAGAGACTTGAGTTTAAGACAAGTATGATATGGGATCTTTCTTATTGCCTATTAATCTTAATGCCACCATTAATCATATTGCAGGTGTCTAATCTTGATTAGTCATTAAGGATGATCCTAGCAATTTTCTATCTTATATATTGTCACCAATGGGGTAATTTGCACTCAGTAGTATACTGCTAGTGCTCAAATTAAATGAACATGAATTATGTTTTTAGCAAGATATATGGTTATATGCAATGATGATAAAATATGTTTTTAGTAAGATATATGGTGTTGGATCTTTTTTCTTTTTACATGATGCTCTTGTTCCCTTAGGACTTATATCTGTAAGCAAACTCTTAGACCTACAGTATAACCACGAGGACTATATGGTTGTGGTCTTGTCCTAGTACTCTAAGCATTTCTAGTTCGTTAGTGGCTACTGAAAGGCGTAAAAGGGGGCTTGATATGAGTCAGGTATAGGATGGCCTCTTGTTCCTATAAGTACTTCTGCATGAGTGTGGCATATCAAAAGGGGGGGTTCTATATCTTCTTTCCATCAAAACCTAGCATGGGAATCATGACTCGTGGGGATATGCAAAATTTCTAAAAATAAACTGCTATAACTGTCATGCACATCTTCACCTGCCTGAAAGCTAACCTTTGCAAACCTGTGTCTAAACTTTTGATCTTTATAACTTCATGTTGTATTTGTTGAGTATGACATGTTCTTAGCTTTCTTTATTTACTATAATTCTTAGGAGAAATCCTAGGTGGGTACCACATTGCTAGAGTATGGAGGACTATGGAGGAGCTGAGTTTAAGCTGAATTGTCCTTGTGGTGTTGGAGTCTTCGTCTGAATATCGGAGTTGTCTTTCTGTTGTTTGTTGTCTAAGATTGTATTCTCTTTACTAATACATTATGTAATAAGCATTTTCTTTTGATATGCCATATGTGTGGTTTGACTTTCTAGGCTCACATATGGCGGATGTCTATTTGTTTTTGAAAAGTAGGTGCTACTACATTTAGTCCACATGGGTAATAAAACATTGCACATACAAAAGAGAAGTAGGGATGACTTGTGAACTGAGCTAGCTAGGTCCTTGATAACCTATTTACCCAGTTTAACTCTCCAAGTCATCATGGGTGCTCAATGAGGCGTTCATTCTAATTTCATCATCTTAAGAATACCTATTGGCTCAATTTTTCAAAGTTGTTCATATGGGTAGGTTACACTCACATGGGTCTATATATACATAGGTGTGAGTGCGTGCAAAAGAAAACCCAACGATGGAACAGAGCCTGGGCGAAGCTTATGGCGGTGATAAGATCACATATTTTTAAGCTTGCCGCAAAGCATGATGTGAGAAATGCCTCACTGTGTGTGCCGGCACCGGAGCTCGGGCGGGCAACCAAGGTCATTGTGCCCGAAGTCCGCCAGTAGTGCGCATGTATATATGCGAGCATCTATGCCTGTAATGCACTTGACAAAGAAAATTAGACATGATCTACAAGCAACAAAACTCTCAACCATTTGATTTTATATTTCCTTTCTGACTTAGTTCCAAAGTTGCTCTCCCGTAGTGGATTATTAAATTTTAACAAACTTTTAGAGACAAGGATGGTCCATATTTCTTTGCATGAGAAGAGAAATTATTCAATTGACCATTCCATTATCAAAAGTTTGGAGATTCCCCTTCCAAATACTTCCGTTTCTGTCTCCTTTCCTATTGCAAGAGTAGGACACATTTTTCCGTTCCTGATTGACACATAGGAAAGTTGCAAAATGAGCAGATAGTTACACAAAAAGTCAACTAACCCTTACAAGGCTGATAGGCCAAGATGCTCTTATAAAAGGAGGGGAAAGAACTTAAACAAGTGAGAAGTGCTACACCTGGATGGTCATAATAATTCTTCAGCGCAGAAAGAATCCATGATCAACAAAAACTCTTGTACAACAAGACTGCAAATGATATGCTACCACATGTTCATTGTCTTGCAGCGTTAACTGATTGCATGAATAACCAACAAGTTGATGCAATAATAATGTTTCTTAATCGACCATATATATTGCATTTTGTGGAGTTATGCTTATATGCTTACCTACCAGTACCAGTTACCACCATGTGAAGTGAATGCCCTAACCGCGGTATTATCAATATGTAATGCAGGTCATCGTCAAATTGTAAACAAAATAACTTTAAATATAGTGGTGCATGACACTGACTCCTTGCAAAAGAATCAGCGACTCAGCAGGGAGATGAATTCCTTCCCAGTGATACCATCCAAAAAGAATATGGAGATTTCCCTGAGATTGCACGAACCACAACAGATATGGAGCTTTTCTGTTTTTCCATAACAAGGCTAATGCAGCTAGCAGTAGGCCTCCTGGTGCTTGCTCTGGTACGTTCACCTCATCTGAAAATGCACATGCCCTTGGAGCCGCAACCTTAGCTGGATATGAATATATTCTGGCCAGTACCAATTTTATTTCTCAACGGTTGGTAATCGTATCTATGAAAGATGTGGACATGGTAAATCGATATGCATTGAGTCGGCATTGGTGGAGCTGTCTGGTTCATCCTATGTATTCCCTTTTCATGCTATAAATACCGAGGTGCCAAGCGGTAGTGTCTTGCAGATCACCCAAGAAGAAGAAGAAGAGGGGCCTTGCATGAGGGCCAGAGCCTGCCTCTGGTAGCCAAGGATGACTTGCCTACATGGCCCTGCGAGTTCTGGTTGCATGGCCAGTTCAGCTGGGTTTGTGGGCGGTCACCTTGGCTAGCCTGAGTGGCTCTTGCCTGTCATGGAAGGCCTCTTCTTCTCCGCCATCACTCTCATGATACTGTGTGGCCTGTATGTGCTTCATTTATTTTGCCCGGTATGGCTGTTCATTGGTGATTCTGATGCATATGTCATACTGCAATGCTAATCTTGTCATGCATACTATTAATTATTTTGCTGCTATCTGTGCCGGCCTGCTTGCAGATTGTTCAGAAATGCATGTGTTGGACATTCATCAGCTTGTCCTGCATGTGTGATTTTACTCACTTTTGTAGTGTTGGTTAATTATATATAATGATCAAATGGAATAATGTGGCAAAATAATATACAGATAAATAGTTGGAGACATTTCAGAAACTCACTTTTGTAAAAATGGAATGGTCAAATATAAATGGTTTTAGTTAGTTTGAAAAGCTCTCCAATTAAGACTAGTAAAATGAGGATATATTATCAGTCAGAACCTGTGTTGTTGCTGGTAGATGGAGACATATATACATGTGGACCTTAGGGTCTGGAATTACTACTGTGCCTCCTTTAATTATTATAGCAGCTAAGGATGACAGGGTAATATAACAAGGTTGAGCTATGAGGCATGCAAACCCTGAACTTGGCTGTGGATGTGTTGCATGTCTTCCAAAGACATATCTCCTCTTGGGAATGTTTGCTAGCTAGATTCTAGACAGTACCAAATGGAGCCTTCGAATGGTCCTTGACTTGGACTCGAAAGCTCCATGCACTACCGGAATCGGCTTATTTGCCGATGGCCGCGGAGTTTGCCGATGGCAAAGTGGTCAGCCATCGGCAAACTACCGGCTTTGCCGATGGCAAAGTACGGCCATCGGCAAACCAGTGTTTGCCGACGGCCCAGCCATCGGCAAAGCGTGGCTATGGGCAAAGCCATTCTTTGCCGATGGCCAGGCCATCGACAAACTATAGCCATCGGCAAACCCTTATTTTTGCCGACGGCCGGGCCATCGGCAAAGCCCGGCCACGTGGCTGCCTCAGGAGCTGCCGGGCCCACTGGCTTTGCCGATGGCTGGCCATCGGCAAAGCATTTTTGCCGACGGCCATCACAGGCCGTCGGCAAAGTTTGATTTTTTTTTTGTTTTTTCGTGCCCATTTTTTTTGTGGTGCCTTCCTATATCAAATACAACCCAACTTCAAAAATTGGGACAATTTTGAGTTTTTTTCCTATATTTCGTTAATTATTTCTGTTTCTTTGCAATTTTTCGGCGACTCCAAATTTGAACTGCAGGTACATGAAATAATGGAAATTTTTTATTCGAAACATTGTATTCATGATGCTCGGAGTATGTTGAGGCCGTATCCAGGACCTCGCATGAAATTACGACCATGTTGGCGTCGTAACATGGGGAGTCACGTGCACGGAAAGTGTTTTTAAATTATAGAAAATCCAAACGAAGTCCGAAATTGACGAAACTTGACGAGTTGTGTTTTCATGGCATGTGGAGGCCGTGGTAAAAATTTCAAAAAGTTTTGAGCAAGTTGTGACGTCGGATGGATAAAACCCAGACATCTCCAGATATGATCACTTGTGGTTACATTTGAAGATGTGTGGGTTTTGGGCATCCGACGTCACAACTTGCTCGAAACTTTTTGAATTTTTTACCACGGTATCCACATGCGATGGCAAGACAACTCATCAAGTTTCGTGATTTTCGGACTTCGTTTGTATTTTATATAATTAAAAAACACTTTTCACGCACGTAACTTCTCATGTTACGACACCAACATGGTCGTAATTTTATGCGAGGTCTTGGATATGGCTTCAACATACTCCGAGCATTATGAATACCATTTTTTGAACCAAAAAATTCCATTATTTCATGTACCTGCAGTTCAAATTTGGAGTCACCGGAAAAATGCAAAGAAACAAAAAAATTAACGAAATATAAAAAAAACTTAAAATTATCCCAACTTTTGAAGGTGGGATGTACTTGGTGTAGAAAGGCACCAGAAAAAAATGGAAAGAAAAAAAAATTAAACTTTGCCGATGGCCATGGAAGGCCATCGGCAAAGAGGGTTTGCCGATGGCCAGTCCACGTGGCCATCGGCAAAGGTGGTCCTTTGCCGACAGCCAGGGCCATCGGCAAAAGATTTTTTTTTAAAAAAAATTGTGGAGTCTAAAGCCCGGCCCACGGTCCCGGCCGAACCCTATCTCCACACTCCCCGCGCTCCCCGCCCGCACTCCGCCGCCGCCAAGGTGAGATCTCGTCCCCCTGACTCCTCCCTCCGCCACCTCTCCCCCGCGCGCTCCCCACCTCACCTCGTCCCCCCGATCCGCAGGCACCGCCGTGGCCCCCATCCTCCGCACGACCTGGATCTGACGCGCCTGCCCCTACCGCCGCCGCCCGCCGCGTCGTACCTCCTCACGGCGGCCGCCGCGCTCGCGCTCCTCGGCGCCCTCCACTTGTTCCCGTCCCTCGCCTCGCTCGACCTCTCCGCCTGCGCGGGGCTCGACGACGCCTTCCTCTCCTCCGCCCTCCCCCTGTTGACACCAGATGTGGCAAACGGGATTACCGCAAGCGGACGGGTAGTCAATGTAGCACTTCACCGGGAGTATTCCAGGTATCGTATTTTCCACAGGGAACGAGAAGTGGACTAACTAGGCCAAGGGATGCCGTCAGCAATGATCAAAGGGCTTAGGATGGGTTCGAGAGGTAATTCTAGTATTCGATTCTAACTTAGCTTATCCTAAGGGTACGTGAGCACTAACTCTATCTTTCGTCGCTGCGGCCGAAGGACGAGACAGATGCTAAAATAACGCACCCGGCGACCCCCAAAGTAGGCCTACAATCTAACCTAACAACACGCTCGGGAGAACTCCAAGGTCCCAACGGAAGGCCGTCACACTACACTTGTGGGCGTTCCTGGGTGCGGCCAGACGTTCACACCGGCAGATCTAGTCTAGACACCGCGCCTACACTATCTCTACTACTCTAAACACGGCCGGGTTTAAAGTACTTCACTCAAGAGCCTCGGCATACGCCCGCTCGGGAGAGAGCAATGTGCCACGAAAGGGTGTACACTTAAGATAAACTAAGACAAAAAGTAAATACGAAAGTACTCGATGAAAGCAACTAGATAGTAAACTTACTAGAAGACAAGCATCCGCCGAGGCGCTCCCGGAAGAAGACTCCCGACAAAGCCGGGACTCCTCCGCCGGAACTCCTCACTCTCTTCCCTCTATTCTCACACTATAGCTTAATAGAAGCTCTTCCTATGATACATGGTGCACTTTGGACTAAGCTAGAGAGGGGTATTTATAGGGGAGATGGAGTAGGGGTTACTCCAAATACGCCACGTCGCCGATCCGCGTGACATCTCTTCTACACCCTTGGATCAAACCGACCTTCCCACCGACTTGAATGGACGATGCTCGGTGTAGGACACGTGCGCCATGCGGGAAGGCGGTGGAAGCAAACCGACCTCAAGTGGGGCCCAACCCCCGGTCGGCCGACCTATGGTTGGCCGACGGTGGGTCCCACTCGGCCTTCTAGAAGGTCCAGTGTGTCGGGGCTGAAGTGCCAAGGTGTCCCGCCACCAAGGGCGGTCGGCCGACTGGCCTTGGGCCTCCGGCCCACGTGGCGGCCTCCCCGGGGTGCGATCCCGACTTGTCACTTGTCTTGCTTGCTCGTTTGGAGCTTGCTCAAATTTGCTCCATCCACGCTTGTTCGGGCTTGATTAGTACTGTTTGTACCTGCATCCAAATAGTGACATGTACATGTGGAACCAAGTGAATTGCACCTATATCACTACTTGTTTGCTGGGTGTAGCTCTTAAATGTCCAATGTTGACGGCTTTCATGAGATGAAAACAGGGTCTAAATGCCGTCAACAAGATCCCCCACACTTAAGTCTTTGCTTGTCCTCAAGCAAAGTTTAGAGAGAGAAAGATACTACAACATTATTGAGATATCAGCAAGTACTAAGTTTACTCATGCAGAAATCATTCAAGTGGGTTATGTGGTACTGTCTAACATAAATCCTTCAGTTGTGAAACAAATGGAATAGTTCTCTAGGCTCAGTTCTCTACTCATTTCATATCCTTAATACTTAGAGTTTTTTATAGATTTTTGAAAATAAAGCATATGTGTCATTCCTACTCCTCAACTAATACCTCTACTCACTCAAGTGGTGTATGAATCCTCACCAAGGCACATCATATATTTGCCTTTTAAAAACATCCTATTTCTAATAAGGCTTTATATGGAGCTTGAATAGGTATGTCAAGGAATAGCATACTTGCAGTGCATATATTGTCTTAGTTAAGAAATTAATGTCTTGGACCACAGCAGAGATTTATCATGTCCCTAGATCGAGTGGAGAATATAATGGATGATGAAAAGGAATTGGATGTATGATGGATGAGATTGCTCCTTCTTTTGATGCTATCTCTCTTTCTACTCTATTGAGACAAGGCTAGCTCTTTATTATCAATCTTTTTTTTTTGCTCTATCTCAATAGATGCCTAGCCTTTTGGGGTATGTCTCACCTAACAAATGATAATATGAGAGAGTTTTTCTAACTTTTGGAGTATGGAGCAATCTAGGAGATGGTGAAGGTGCATACTTCCAAAGTGTAGAAGCAGACAATAATGGTGGTATGGATGATGATGCGCGCTCCCAATGTAGGAGTGGCATAATGCTTTGGGGTAAGATGCGTGCTCCCAAGGTAGGAGTAGCATAAACGATGAATGGTGAGATGCGTACTCCCAGGGTAGGAGCAACATGATAATGGTAGTTAGATGCGTACTCCTAGGATAGGAGTAGCATGACTGCTTACTTCTGGATTAGAAGCAGCGTATTTGGTGATGTGGATCTTGATCTTAGGGCCACGACAAACCTCTAACAAAGGTTCTACAAGTCTTAACCAAACTCAATGCAAGCAAGTAGCTTATGTAGAAGGCTTTTGGAATTTTGATATATATGGCCGTGGTGGGTATTTCAACACTATTGAGGAGTAGTGACACTATGGTTTTATGACATTTTTCAAAGTTAAACCATCTAAGTACTTTAGATAGAAAGGCATGAAGCATGAGCCGAGAATTATATCACATTTATCAACAACCTAGTCAAAATGATGGTCCTATTAAGAATGTTTGACCCACAAGCATGATCATGTGCAAGAGTAAAGTTTAGCAAAGCTTCTATCTCTAAATGTCATAGATCAAGCAGTTTTTAAGTTCTAGATGCAAGTTTTCATTTTATTATTATTTTATTTATTTATTATTTTTAAAGCAAATAAGTAAATAAGGAAAACTGAAAAAGAAAGAGGAAAGAGTAGGAGGGACATACCGCAGACATAGCGCGGTGTTCCCGCGTAGAGGCCGGGCCGGTGGGCCAGGGGCCAACAGTCCGGCCGACCAACCCGGCCCCGGGCTCCGTGGCTCCGGGTTCCGACTCCTCTCGGTCTCCCGGTTAGCGCAGTGTACTCGGTTTGCCGAATTGGCACAAAGTGTCGGTCGGCCGACCGATGGTTCGGGTCGACCTTCGTCGTGCCAACTTGCAAAACTATCAGCACCTCGAATCCATGCCTGTTTCACCATTTTTTCGTGTTTCTGGGGAGTCGGCAGACTCCCCCACACTTGGGCTTTGTTCACTATGAAAATGACACAGCAAAAACGAAGTGAAATGCACATACCCTGCTGGTGGCAAAGTGCACCAACAGGATTAAACAACCTTTTTTTTTCTTTCCAATCTTCCTTTGTATTAAAAATCGAATTCCTAGGCACTATTACATTGTGATGGGAAATTTAAAATTCAAAAAGGAAATCAACTAAGGGAAATTTTAGAAAAAACAAAAGTGCCTAGTCTCTAAAAACTATTTTTATTCTAGGGAGAGGGGATCTCTAGTAGATCCTCCCTACCGATTGCCCTTGCAATCCTCTTGACCTTCGCATTATTGCTAATGCGCAGTCACGGAATGCATCTAGCATGTCCATGTGGGCAATCCTAAGCTCCGCCACCGTCTCCATGAGGGTTTCGTTCTTCTCCCTCGATTCGCCGTGACACGGAGAAGTTTCTCCATGTCGCTCTTCTCCTCCTCACCCTCAAAGAGCCCGTGTGGGCCTCGATAGGCGGTGGAGACAAGTGCCTCCGGACGGAGACGCCGGTGGAGTCGTTCGACTCCTCGGGGCCATGCGATCGTCGGAGTCCAATGGTGGGATGAGGGTCTTCCCCATCCCCGGTCCAGACCCTTGATCCGGCGGAAGTGCGGCGTGCGGGACGGCTCGAAACTTGAGCTGCCCCGGTGTTGGCGGAGACGACGATCGGGGCTTCCCTAGCCCCTGCAGGTGGCGTGTTCTTCAACACCAATTGACCCGTGACGGGTCGCCTTGGCGTGGTAGACCTCGCCGGAGATTTCCCGAGGGTCCTCTTCGGAGTCAGCGAGCGCAATGATGGTCCCGACTGGGCAGGACGCTGGGGGGTGGTCTGGCGACCACGCCTCTGGTCGGCCGACCCAAAATGTTGGTCGGCCGACTAGGGGTTTTTCCCCAGCAGGCCTCCCGTCGGTGGCACCATGGCCAGCGGCTCTGGATCCATCACGTGCACTGCCATGGCATGATCCATGTCGGCAGCGAGCGACCGCGGAGGCATGGGTGAGTCCGGGCGAAGGATGATTTGGTGGTTTTTCTTGGGTGGCGCCATGGCAAGGTGGATGATGCTCAAGGGTGGCTCAAATGGGCAATGGAGGTGATGAACTAGGCTAGAGTGTTGTGGGAAGAGGGGAGAGTCCTAGGGGGCTTTTAAAGGCAAGGTGGAGGAGAGGGTTTCGGCGGATTTCGAAAGAATTCGAAAGGGAGCGTCCTGGGAGACGCCTCCCCACTGATCCTACTCCTTCGCCGAATTCGAATTGGCGAAAAGCCCGGCCGGCCGACCCGGGGGGTTTTGCCCCGTTTGAGTTCAAATTTGAACTACAGCTCCCCTAGCCGTTCCAAGGATTTCGTGAATTCAAATCGCAAATTCCTTGGTCGGTCGACCGACCCTAGTTGGGTCTAGTCGACCAGCCGAGGTCCTCGGTTTGGCCGCACCACCCCGGGTTCGAGTGGGTGCCAAAACACAGGTCGGTCGACCTACACCTGGCTCCTAGGGACTAGCTCCCAAGTGCTCAAGTGTTCCTAGAAATTCCTATTCTACCCCTATTTCTAACCAAGCCAAGTTACATGCAGTTTAAGAATTTGTAAAGTATCAAAGCTAGCATGTTGATGAAATGAACACGTAGATTTTAGTGATTAGTATGTAATACGAAATCTATCATGTCTAATTCTTCTTGTATGGAATCATGTTCATAGAAAAGCTTAAGGCGATGGCCATTTACCTTGAAGATGTTGCCATCGTCGTCTGCAGCGTCACGGCTCCATGTGTCGCGGCGTCGACCACCGTGCACGGGCCTTCCCATTTGCTCCTTAACTTTCCATTGCCAAAGAGTTTGACCCGGAGTTGAACATGAGTACCTTGTTCCCCGGATGGAACTCTTTTTGCTTGATTCGCTTATCATGCCATCTTTTAGTTTTCTCTTTGTAAATCCCGGCATTGTGATAAGCATGCTCTCTCCATTCCTCCAACTCGAGATCCGGATCTTCCGATGTTTGCCGGCCGAGGGCAGTCCATATTCCACCTCTTTATGGCCCAATGTGCCCTATGCTCCAACTCGATGGGCAGGTGGCATGTCTTTCCGTATACAAGCCGGTACGGGGTCATACCGATAGGGGTCTTGTATGCGGTCCGGTATGCCCGAGTGCATCGGGAAGTCTGCCTTTCCATGCCGATCCCATCTCATTGACAGCCTTCTCTCGCGAATGTTCTTGATTTGCTTGTTCGAAGTTTCGCTTGTCCGCTTTGTCATGCGGGGGTGATAAGGTGTACCCACATTGTGCCTTATCCCCATTCCTTTCGTGTACTCTTGTAATCTTCTCAATGAAATGGCTGCCTCCATCACCGATGACTAGCCTTGGGGTGCCGAACCTTGGAAGGATGGTGTCATGAAACATTGCCTTGGCGTGTTTTGAGTCTCGCCCGACCTACACGGCATTGCTTCGACCCACTTAGATACATAGTCCACTGCCACCAGGATGTATTCATATCCTTGTGATGGTGGGAATGGGCCCATGTAATCTATCCCCTAGACATCAAAGAGTTCCACTTGAAGGTTGTTTGTGAGGGGCATGGCGTCACGGGTATTGATATTCCCGTGTCGTTGGCACCTCTCACACCTTTTTATGAAGTCCTTGGTGTCCCAGTACATGGTAGGCCAATAGAATCCACTTTGCCAGATCTTGGCATGGGTTCTAAATGCACCATAATGGCCTCCATATTCAGCCCCATGGCATTTTCTAATAACTGATGCCCTCTTCTTTTGGTACACACCGTCTCGGATCCCATCTTGGCAGACCCTATAGAGGTAAGGGTCGTCCCAAAGATGTGCCTTGCTCTCCTTAATCGCTTCTTTTTTATCTTCCCCTGAGGTACATAGCCGAGACCATATAGTTGACGATGTTTGCGTACCAAGGGCGAGTAGCTGACACCTTGAGAAGTGTGTCGTCCCGAAGACAATCGTTGATAGGCAAACTTTGTTTGTCTTCAACCTACATCCTAGAAAGGTGGTCTGCGACCGAGTTTTCTACTCCCTTTTTATCTTTTATTTCTAAGTCAAATTCTTGGAGTAGCAGGATCCACCTTATCAATCTTGGTTTAGCGTCTTTCTTAGTAAATAAGTATTTTAGAGCAGCGTGATCGGTGTAAACGATCACTTTTGCTCCTACCGATAAGACCTAAACTTGTCTATAGCAAACACTACGGCTAACAAATCTTTTTCGGTGGTTGCATAATTAAGCCGAGCTCCGGTTAGTGTTTTGCTAGCATAACAGATAGCATGATGCTTCTTATCTCTAGTTTGTCCTAAGACAAATCTCCTACAAAGATAATCACTAGCATCACACATTATCTCAAAGGGAAGCGACCAATCAGGGGGTTGTATGATTGGCGCAGAGACAAGTGCTTTCTTAAGGTAATAAAATGCATCTAAGCACTCATCATTAAAATCAAAGGGTGCGTCTTTAGCTAGCAGGTTTGTTAAAGGCCTAGCGATTTGTGAAAAATCTTGTATAAACCTCCTATAAAAACCAGCGTGACCAAGGAAACTACGCACTCCTCTAACATTCGTGGGAGGTGGGAGCCGTTCTATGACCTCTATCTTAGCTCTATCTACCTCTATTCCATGCTCGGACACTCTATGTCCTAACACTATCCCTTCCCTAACCATAAAATGGCATTTTTCCCAGTTTAGGATCAAGTGTTTTTCTTCGCATCTTTGTAAGACGCGCTCCAGATTCTCAAGACATCCGTCAAAGGTCTTGCCATAGACGGAGAAGTCGTCCATGAAGACTTCCATGATTTCTTCAATCATGTCTGAGAAAATGGACATCATGCACCTTGTTGACACCTCTAACACCACTCACGCTAAGTTGTCATCCCTAGCATGGCGCCAGAAGTGTTGGTATAGAAACTGCTCCTCTAATCAAGAAAAATATGGGATCCGCAAGCGAACGATAATACACCATCGTAGCATTTTACCAGAAGTATTCCAGTATCGTTATTTATATTTAGCTCAAAGGAAAGAACTACGGACTTAAACAACGAGATGAACTTGCTAAACACGACTACTTATGAGTGATTGATTACACAGTCACATACTTTGGCAGTAGGGGTAAACCATGATAAATAAGGGAATATAAAGTAATAAGCTCGGGGTATAAATCACACGAGATTAGATATAGACTACTCACAAAGGTAGGTTGACATCTCGATTAGTGCAAGAAATATAAATCCTATGTAGGTTCTAATCTACTAAGTCATTCATCTACTCCAACTCTACACTATCATATACAAGACAAAAGACTTTTCATCTATGTATAAGGATCATTGCTATAACAAGCCAAGACATAGCAGGACTTACTACGCAACTTTGGTTCCGCTAGACCTACCAACGGGGATGGAATACGTAGGACTCAACGGAACCGTCACTTCCGCGATCTACCACACAACCCGGCCAATAGGGTGCATTTGCAGTAAACGGCATCTAAGCACCATGCTTACATGAAATCTACCACCTAACCCCCCGGAAGAGAGCTAAGCGCTTTGCAAACATATACATAAACTTATTACCAATCATAACCATATCAAATGTAGAACTAGAATAAACTAGGAACATAATAAATAGAAACATAATGATATTTAGAATAAAGTCACAAGAATAGATACAAGATAATACCAATTCGATGATGAAGATCCGGAATTCCGAGCACAGCGCCCGATTCTTCCTCTATCTAGTCTAAACCTATATAGAACTTGAAGATCTAGAGTATCTATTCTAATTCTCTCGGTGGAGATCTCTCTCTAAACCCTAGCTTTTCCGATGGCTACCTCTCAATAATGAATTCTTGAATGAAATCTGCTTTCCGAGCCGGGGGCCGGGGGCTCAATATATAGTCCCCTAGGATTCACCACACCATCGGATCAAACCGACCTAAACCGACGATAATTATTCATCCTCAAAGGCGGTGGAGGCGGGATCCGCGAGCCTCCACCCGATTGGTGGAGGTGGCCGCCGGCCGACCCAAGAAGGAGTCGGCCGACCCACCACCCCGCCAAAGGGTCCCCGCCTCCAGGGTTTGCCTTCTCGGAGTCTTCTAGAATATACAATTTTACCCGTTCGGTCTTTCTCTCTATGTAATCATGACATGTGGGCCTCCTTGGATGTTTTCCCCGATAATCCCCGCGAAAACACATATTCACCAAAACTTGTGGAATCTGCGGTTTAAACCCTAAGTCTATGGTGGTGAACAGATTATACCCCTCTTTCTCTCTCTCAAGGTTGACATATAAAATTGATCATTAACAACCGTCAACAAACTCCCCAAGCTTGCCCTTTGCTCGTCCCCGAGCAAATAGCTACGAAGATGGATCGAGTTGCCGCAATGCTTTCATGCTTAACAAACACACATGCTCCAAACAAGAATTCATCCCCGCACTAGAGTGAACTATCATAACTTCCAAACTTACTCATGTTTCTTTCAACCATGGGACTTTTACCCGCACTTGGGTCTTGAGTAGTTGAAAGACAACAATTAAGTCAAGCACCGTTGTCTCATGCTCGTTGTTTCACCTCGTGCTCGAGTTTTCACAAGATTTTCAATAAAACTCGAGTTCCTTAATACAACCCTTTCAAGTCTCTCAATATGTGGTATTTTTGGATCCTCTCTAAGGCATTGAAAGGAGATATGCCTTCTCTCTTACTCTCGAATATGTAGTATTTGTGGTTTCAAGGCATTTATAGATGAGCCTTCACTCTCTCTCTCTCACCCTATTCTAATAAAGGCTTATATGGAGCTCATAGGTGTGGAGAACTAATGCATTGGCATGATCGAACCATGGATCCGAAGGAACTCAACATACAACCAATCGGTGTGTGCATGTGTGGTTTTATATGTGGATGATATATATAAAATAGAGAGAAATATTTGTGGGAGGAGAAGGGGTGCACAAAGGAATTATCAATGCTCCTTTATTTGGATGAAACTTGGAACTACTTCAACACTTGAATCTTCTTGGAACTTGAACTTGGAAACTTGACAAAGACTGGGCTCATAAATTTTTCTTTCTCTCTTTTTTTTTTTTTTTAGAATTCTTGCAGCCCAAAAGGAATGAAATACTTCTTGAATGGAACACTTCTCAATCTTGACAACTTCACATCGGGAACAAATGAAACACTTCTTCATATGACGACTTAACATCGGAACAAATGGAACACTTGGAGCATTGATTTTGGATAATTGGCTAGCGTAATGAACAGGGGAATATTTTTGGGTGTTCACTCTCGTGTAAGAGTAGAACAATTTCAATGGATAATAATAGGCTTTTTGTGGTGCGTACTTCCGGGGTAGAAGTAGCGGGGTGCATGTGAGTGTGTGAAACCAGGATTTAGCCGTATGATGAGTTCATAAGGATACAACACAAATGACAAAGACGAGCCCTAAACAAATGAGGAGGCTTTCTATTCTAATGATCAAGTTTGGTCAAATGGTAGGAATTTTAACTCTCTGTCATATAAGGAACTCATCATGAAACATTTATAATTTTCACAAACAAATCTCCGAATTTAGTGGCACTTTGGAACACAATGAACAAGCAGCTCGACTATCATCATATCATGCCCGTCAACTACCTAGACTTAGTTTAAGCATATGCTCCCACAGTTTTCGTGTGTAGAGTAAATCCAGTTGTCAAACAGTGTATCCAAATCTTGGGAGAACTCAAATTTAAAGCTAGGTACTTGCAAAGAATTAGAGCAGAGCAACTATTCATCATTTCCATCATGCAATCCTCAAGTCTACACAATTTTATTTATAACAAACTGAATTGAAAACAAACTTACTCACTCTTTTTATTTGGTTTTCATCTTAAGGCAAACTCGAAATGTAAACACACTTAGAGAAAGCAAACTTCTTAAAACAAAGCAAGCAAATTTTTATTGGGTTTTTCTAGTTTTTCTGATTTTTTTATTCAATACATAAAACAAACCAAAGAAAAACAAACAAACTGAAAACAAACAAACTGAAACAAAAGGAAAGAAATACTTATCTTGATAATGGGGGTCCTCCCCAAGCTAGCCTTGTGGCGGTGGTGGTGGATAGTGGATGTGCAACAGTCCACCAAGCCATGCAAAGATGGAGGCGGCTTCTTCCCCGGTTCTCTTGAATGGTGCCCAAGTGTCCGGGTGGTGTTCTCGGGTTCCACCGGAACTGGTCATTCCACCTCCGATCATGGCGATTCGAGTGGCAAAGGGTGTTGTGCCGAAGGCTACTTGTTCATCATAGTGCCGCTGGGTGAAAATGAAACCGGTGGCATCGGAGTGGCGACGTGGCTCAAAGTCATGGTGGGGTTCTTCTTCTTCTTCATCGGTGGTACCAAAGGGGTCATAAGAGTATCTTGGCGGCCGTGAGGGTCCCGGCTCGGATGGTCCCGGCTCGATGGGTAGTAACCATAGAATGGTTGATGTGGTTGGCTTTGTGGTGGGTACACCCATGAGTTTAGTGAGTGGTGCTGAGGTACATTCCACTCATTGAAACCGGCATGCGCCGGTTCTTCTCGGGCGGTTTCGGCACCACGCCAAACTGGTTCACGATTTCCTCGTTACTCTCTCCGAGCGAACTCTTCGAGGTGCTCTCTCATTCACCGGTTCTCGCCGCAACTCAATATGATAGTTTTGCACATGATATAAAGCCGGTTCCGGGTTAGGTAACCGGATCGCAAAGATCACCATATTTTGCATAATAAACATCATTCACTTTCTTCAATAAGTGACCTTGGCCAAAAGTATAGAGGTCATAAAATTTTCTATGATGTTCAATGTACTCAAAAGTAGCTCCCTCTAATAACTTCAAGCTTGTGGCAATGCGGGTGATAAGCGAGCAAATGGCCACACTTCCTACTTTGTAACCAGGGACACTCATCCAATGGTTCACTAGGAGATGGACAGGAGACACTTTCTGTTTCTTGACAGCCGCGTATAGCAACCGCAAGTCGGCTACTCTGATCTTGCTTTCATCAAATCGTGGGAAAAAGGTGGCTCCTATCCAACGGTGCAAAAATCTAAGCGTAGGATGCTCTATGGCCGCGGTGCGTTGCGCTAAGTGGTACGGTACTCTAGAAATGCTGCTCCAAAACCTATGTGCATCAAAATCACCTAGTGCTGCATTTAAATCTATGAGGGTATCTTGAGGGAAACCTAGGAGGTCACTAAGGTTTCTCCAAGAGACAATATTCCAGAGCAAACATTCTAAAATAAACTCCATTGTCCGTGTATCGAAGGGTGCTAAGGAATTCTATGGTCAAAAGCCTAATCCCCTTCTCGAGAGGTTTGCAAAGGAAGTCCAACCAACTAGTGGAAAACCGTGTCGAATTCTTGAGCCATACCGCCGCTAGCGTAAGTGTTGGATCGATGACCGGCGTGTGGATGAAACGCTTGTTCTTGAGCTTCTTGTATACATCCTTCTCCCGGGTAGTTCTCGGGGCAAGATCGATGTTCTCATGAGAACTCTCGAGATGCCGGTGGTGGTGCGAGTGCTTTGCTGCGGTACTTCTCGGTGCTTCGGTGGTGGGTCGACACTCATGTCGGAACCAACCACCGAGCTCGCGAGAGGCACTTCTTGTCCCGATGTTCCGATGGTTCCCGAGATCCCCTTGAAGACGCTCTTCATCCCGCAAGTTGCTCAAAAGAAACAAAAACAAACACTAGTGGAGAGAAGGATTAGCACAAGGTTAGTGGTTAGCCGTCCGTAGTCAGCGGTCCGTAGGTTAGTCGTTCTTCATGAAAAAAAAAAAACTCTAAACTTCAGTCTTGATTTTGACAAACCTCCCCTAGATTTTAGATTTTCTTTATCCTAATTGGACAGCATCTCCACTAATTTTGTGATGATCTACTCAGCACTATCCCTTCCCTTTACTTGCTACAAACTCTTGCTCACTCTTCTCACTTCTTCTCTCTTCCTACTCTCCTCCTCTTCTCTCTAACTCTCTCCAGAAACTCGAAGTCGAGAGCGGTGGTTTGGCTAAAATTCTGGAGTGTGGGTGGTGCATGGAAGCCATGGGAGGAGGCCTATTTATAGAGGAGGAAGGGGGGAGTCGGCCGACCCAATGGTGGGGTCGGCCGCCCCACCAGGTTGGCCAATGTGGCTGCCACTTCACGTGCTATTGCGTGATCTTTCCTCTATCCGAAATTTTGGTCGGTTGAGTGGTTTTGGCGGTGGAAAAGAGAGGATAGTGGAGGTGAGTGGAAGTGGATGAAATTATGTGATTTGATGTATGTGAGGTGTAGTCTATGACATGTGGGACCCATGGTGAGGGACCCACCAAGCACTAAATGCCATGATAAAAATTATAAACAATGCAGAAATTTAAATGAAGGTAAACTAATTTAAATGCATGAAATGATAGATGTTTGTGCCACCACGATAAAATATTTTTGACGGGTTGTTACACACCGTAAAATTATTTATATGGGGCGTAGAATTTTATAATGCAATGCTTTGGAAATAAATATGCCTAAGAAAACTATAAGAGATGCAATTTAAAATGCGGATAAATACCGAGTTACCTTCCGGCGAGGATTCGGATTTTTAAAGTCCTCCGAATTGGACCTTCCAA
Source organism: Themeda triandra (assembly GCA_018135685.1). Taxonomy (NCBI): domain Eukaryota; kingdom Viridiplantae; phylum Streptophyta; class Magnoliopsida; order Poales; family Poaceae; genus Themeda; species Themeda triandra. The sequence continues at coordinate 41,269 of JAENPR010000923.1, read as the reverse complement.
AATATTTATTTCGCTGATGAACCCAGAGATGCATCCTCTGTCTCTGGTGGTTGTACTGTCTGATCATCTTCTACCATCTTCGCGGATTTGTTGAGCTCTTGTTTCGACTTGAATGCGAATTGCTCTTCTTGCCCATTTATAGTGAACTTGATTTCTCCTTTCCCGACATCAATGTGTGCATTGGCGGTGCTTAAGAAGGGTCTTCCAAGTATAAGTGACACCTTTGAGTCTGGATGCATATCCGATCGCAAAGTCTACCGGCACGAAGAACTCTCTTATCTTGACCGGAATGTTTTTAGCAATGCCCAACGGATAACGAACCGATTGGTCGGCTAGTTGTAGACACATTGATGTTGGCTCAAGTGCGGTGTGGTTGAGCTTGTAGTAGACTGCTGCGGGCATCACACCGACACTTGCTCCAAGATCACGAGTGCGTTATTGAAATGTTGATCTCCAATTGTGCGCGATAGTGGGACATCCTGGATCTTTCTTCTTTTCTCGGTAGTTGGTTGAGGATGGCCGCACTACATTCTTCGGTTAGCTTGATCACTTCATTGGATGGCAAAGTGGTCTCTTCTTGTTAAGAATATCTCTTATGTACTTGGCATAAGTGGGTACCGTATGGCATCCAGCAGAGGTATATTGACATATAACTTTTGAATTACCTCCACGAACTTTCCAAACCGCTCATCTCGTCTTTGTGGTCCTCTCTTCCTCCTAGGGAATGGTAGGTAGTTTGTATCTCGAAATTGTTGTCTTGCTTCCCGATCTTGTACCGGCTTCCCGTACGATTCTTGTGGTAATACTTCTAGCTCGGTTGGAAGTCTTCTTCTTCTCGCCACCGGTGGTAGCATGGTTGGCCTTTTTGCTCCTTTTGGATAGGGAGGATCTCTCGTGGAACTCCCTCTTCTTGTAGTAATAGATCTCACCCGCTCCAGGGTTAGTGGCAACATGTGCAAAGCAATGGCCAATTTTGCTAACCTTTCTTCTATCTTTTTATTGAACTCTAGTTGATCATTAATGGCGAGGAGAAACTATCCATTTTAATGCTTAAATTTTCCAAGATTTTGTTATTAGCAAAGCAAATCTATCCTCTATAGATGAGTTGATCTTGGACCGTTGTACCAACTCTCTTAAAGTAGGTTGCTTTGTATAATTACCCGACCGAGTACCTTGATTAATGGATGGTTGCACCCAATGTGGAACCTTTCTCATGATGGGACTTGAATTCCCGCTTATATGTTGCTTCAATTGCTCTTTGATCTTCCTTGTACTTGGCCCTCTCGGTCAAGCCAATGGAGTAAGGTATCCATCTTGGTTGATAATGCATTCACTTCTTCTATTGCTTCTTCACTCGGTGACAATCTTGAATGTTGTCTTGGGACCAGCTTTGATTATCTCGCTATCTTCTCCATAAGTCTTTTAGCTCTCCCAAGAGTGAGTGATAAGAATGATCCTTCAAATAGCGGTTGCATCTAGGTGCTCACGCGTCTTCGTAGTTAATCCGTGATAGAAACCTTGCATGAGTAACCATTCCTCCATTCCATGATGGGGACAATCTTGGATATATCCTTGCAAACGCTCCCATGCTTCGACATGGTCTCCGTCTTCTCGTTGTTGGAAATTGGTAATCTTTCCTCTTAAGGCATTGGTTTTGCCTATTGGGAAGAATTTTGCTAGAAAGGCCTTGGAACACTTCGCCCATGTATTGATATCTTCTTTATTTGCATAGAACCATCGCTCGCTCTTCCCACTAGTGAGAATGGAAAGAGGCGAAGAAGTATGAGGTCTTCTTTAACTCTATCTATGGCGATGGTGTTCCCAATCTCCATGAAGTCCTGTAGATGTGTACTTGCATCTTCATGTACCTTTCCACTGAATTGGATAGCTTGCACCATGTTGATGAGACTTGGCTTGATCTCAAACTCCATATTATTGTGTATTGCTTGGACCGGTGCGGATGTTCTCTATTGTTGGAGCGAGAACTCCGAAGGTCTTCTCACCATCTTGATTGGTGACGAGCTTCCTTCTTGATTGAACCAACTCGATGATCGAGAGTTTTGAATGAATCAAATTCAATCCCGCTAATACCCCGTATAAAATATAGACAAAGAAAAATAACAGGGTGAACCCGCCAAAGTAGAGGTGACTAGTGACAATCACTCATTTTCTAAGTATCTCGCTTAAGCAATTTTTCTCTAAAAGTTTATTCCGTTCCCCGGCAACGGCGCCAAAATGCTTGTTGACACCTCTAACACCACTCACGCTAAGTTGTCATCCCTAGCATGGCGCCGTAAGTGTTGGTATAGAAACTGCTCCTCTAATCAAGAAAAATATGGGATCCGCAAGCGAACGAGATAATACACCATCGTAGCATTTTACCGGAAGTATTCCGTGTATCGTTATTTATATTTAGCTCAAAGGAAAGAACTACGGACCTAAACAACGAGATGAACTTGCTAAACACGACTACTTATGAGTGATTGATTACACAAATCACATACTTTGCGAGGGGTAAACCATGATAAATAAGGGAATATAAAGTAATAAGCTCGGGGTATAAATCACACGGAGATTAGATATAGACTACTCACAAAGGTAGGTTGACATCTGATTAGTGCAAGAAATATAAATCCTATGTAGGTTCTAATCTACTAAGTCATTCATCTACTCCAACTCTACACTATCATATACAAAGCACAAAAGACTTTTCATCTATGTATAAGGATCATTGCTATAACAAGCCAAGACATAGCAGACTTACTACGCAACTTTGGTTCTCGCTAGACCTACCAACGGGGGATGGAATACGTAGGACTCAACGGAACTGTCACTTCCGCGATCTACCACACGACCCGGCCAAAAGGGTGCATTTGCGGGTAAACGGCATCTAAGCACCATGCTTACATGAAATCTACCACCTAACCCCCCGGGAAGAGAGCTAAGCGCTTTGCAAACATATACATAAACTTATTACCAATCATAACCATATCAAATGTAGAACTAGAATAAACTAGGAACATAATAAATAGAAACATAATGATATTTAGAATAAAGTCACAAGAATAGATACAAGATAATACCAATTCGATGATGAAGATCCGGAATTCCGAGCACAGCGCCCCGATTCTTCCTCTATCTAGTCTAAACCTATATAGAACTTGAAGATCTAGAGTATCTATTCTAATTCTCTCGGTGGAGATCTCTCTCTAAACCCTAGCTTTTCCGATGGCTACCTCTCGAATAATGAATTCTTGAATGAAATCTGCTCGAGCCGGGGGCCGGGGCTCGAATATATAGTCCCCTAGGATTCACCACACCATCGGATCAAACCGACCTAAACGGACGATAATTATTCATCCTCAAAGGCGGTGGAGGCGGGATCCGCGAGCCTCCACCCGATTGGTGGAGGTGGCCGGTCGGCCGACCCAAGAAGGGAGTCGGCCGACCCACCACCCCGCCCGTGGGTCCCCGCTTCCGGGTTTGCCTTCTGAGTCTTCTAGAATATACAATTTTACCCGTTCGGTCTTTCTCTCTATGTAATCATGACATGTGGGCCTCCTTGGATGTTTTCCCGATAATCCCCTCGCGAAAACACATATTCACCAAAACTTGTGGAATCTCAGTTTTAAACCCTAAGTCTATGGTGGTGAACAGATTATACCCCTCTTTCTCTCTCTGGTTGACATATAAAATTGATCATTAACAACCGTCAACACACCTTTGGAAGGAAGGGGGAGCATTGCATAGGCCAAAAGACATGCGCCTATATGCATATGTCCCGTAAGGGCATGTAAATGTCGTCTTACTTTGATCGCTGGGATGGATCGGGATTTGATGATAACCCGAGTACCCGTCAAGGAAACAGAAGAAAGAGTGTTTCGCCAACCGTTCCAGCATCTCATCGATGAATGGTAACGGAAAGTGATCTTTCTTTGTAGCCTTGTTGAGTTTTCGGTAATCTATGCACATCCTCCATCCCGTGACGGTTCGTTGTGGGATTAGTTCGTTATTGTCATTTTTAACGACCGTCATTCCTCCTTTCTTAGGTACTACTTGTACGGGGCTGACCCACTCACTGTTTGGGACAGGGTAGATTATGCCCACGTGCAAGAGCTTCAAGACCTCCTTCTTTACTACTTCTCTCATCGCATTATTTAGCCTCCTTTGAGGCTCTCTCGAAGGTGTAGCGTCGGGTTCTATTGGGATGCGATGTGTGCAAAGAGCGGGGCTAATCCCCTTAAGGTCTTGGAGGGAGTATCCTAAGACAGAATTATACTTCTCTAGAACGGCGATAAGTCTAGCGGTCTCTTCTTCGTAGAGCATCACTAATAATGACCGGTTTGTCTCTATCACCGTTGAGGAAGGCATATCTAAGCCCAGAAGGAAGTGGCTTAAGTTCTATGGAGGGTTTAGGTTGGGGTTCGGATTCATCTAGCTCTAATGGTTTGTCTAGGTCGGGGTTTGTTTCTGGCTCTTCGATGTAATCCTCAGCCTCTTCTTGTATATCAGGCATTGATGCCTCTATATGGGTTGCCACCATTACCTCCTCTATTGGGTCGATTTCGGGGTGTTGTTCTGATTTGGAATTAATTGAACCAACAAAGGGAACTGAAAGGTTCGTGTTTTTCCCTAGTTGACCCCTAACGTACCCGCTCGAAAGTCACTCGTAAAATCGAGGAGCGGATATCCAATTAACAAGTCAATGTCCTCTACATCAAAGATGTAGAAATTTAGGAGGACATTTACTTTGTCAATGGTGACTAGAGCGTTTCGTGCAAGACCGCAACTCTTGACTAATTTCCCGACGGTAGTTTGAGAAATTTGTCGATGGAAGTTAACGGTTCCTCACCGAGGAGTGTTGTTGCTAAAGTTTTAGACATTACATTTGCTCCTACGGCCGGGTCGTAAAGTGATTCGATAGAGATCCTACCTATGACACAGGGAATGGTTGTGAAACAGGAGAGAAGTCTGATGACATCAGACGACATCTTTGTTTCCCTCAGCCATTCGCTGCTCATGACAGACATTAGCTCTTGGGCAGTTGCCTTAAGGTAACGTGCCTCTAAGCGTGATGAGATGTGTTTATTTGGGCCTCTATCGGGTTTCTTGTGCACGAGTTGGTTCGAGACATTGCCAAAATCGGCAAAAAGGTTTGTCTCGATGTTCAAGGGATATTCCAAGGGGTGAATTACTTCTTCCCTTGGAGGTGTTTGTGGTTCGGGCTCGTCGGCTTGGGTTGTGATATTGGGCGTCGAGGTTTCGTCCCTAGGGGTTTGGTCTTCCTCGGGGCTTCACTATGATCATCAGTGTAGGGGGTATTGTCTAGTATGGTTGCTAGGACTACCTTACCTTCACTAATGGGTAAATGAAGGAATGCTCCCTTCGAGGCTAGATCTAGGAATTGTGCGGAAATTTGCCTAAGGCCGAGATAAAAGTGTTGCATTAACGTTGGCTCGGGTATGGCTAAGTCTGGACCGGAGGACGCTAAGTCCATGATTCGCATCCATGCCGCACCTAGAGACTCCTTCTCTTCTTGTTGGAAGTTTAGGATATCTCTGCGGAGACGGGCTACATGGGAGATGGGGAAATAGGTCAGGCAAAATTTGGCTTGTAACTTCTCCCATTCTCCGTCTACACTACCTACGTAACGAGCGTACCAGCATCTAGCTTTTCCCGTTAAAGAGAACGGAAAAAGCTTCCACTTAAGGGTAACTCGTCTCATCCCCTGAATGTGAATGCACGAGCAAAGTTGCTCGAAATCACGTAAGTGGGTGTATGGGTTTTCATCTCCTTCTCCTGAAAAGGGATTCTCCTGAACCATCGCTATGAGACTCGGGCGAAGTTCATAGTGGGCGGCTAAAATAGCCTGAGAAGAACTAGGCGGCTCCAACTCAGCGCCCGTTGGAGCCGCGTAATCAAAAAGGGTTGTTTGATCCATAGGATAAGTAAATAGGATTCTAATCTAACAAGGGTAATTTGACGACTATGGCTCTAGCTAACCAGCTACCGCTCCCCGGAACGGCGCCAGAAATGCTTGTTGACACCGATGTGGCAACGGGATTACCGCAAGCGGACGGGTAGTCAATGTAGCACTTCACTGGGAGTATTCCAGGTATCGTATTTTCCACAGGGAATGAGAAGTGGACTAACTAGGCCAAGGGATGCCGTCAGGCAATGATCAAAGGGCTTAGGTGGGTCCCACTGGCCTTCTAGAAGTAGTATTCGAGAGGTTGTGGTCGACAAGTGCCTCGGCGTCACCGATGTGGGGCTCGCGAAGGTTGCGGTGGGGTGTCCTGGGCTGCGGAGGCTTAGTGTGAAGTGGTGCCGCGAGATCTCGGATATTGGAGTCGAGCTGCTCGCCAAGAAGTGCCTGGAGTTGCGTAGCGTCGACATCTCCTACCTCAAGGTAGTGTGGCGTCTTTTTCAAGCTCAAATTTGGTGACTCGGACAGTAGAACTGGGAGATTTTGTATACTTGAATTTATTTGTTCCAATCTCAACTTTGTTGTCTCAAATTTGGTTAGTAGCGTCAGTAGGACTGAGAAAAACAATTGAGATTGCCGTCATCAATTCAATTGGTACTGCTTGTGACTGGACCACCTGACTTGTCCAGAAGTATATGCTTCCCCGGAAGCGGGGGTCGACGCCGGCGAGGTCCAGGACTTGCACACCATGGCCCCCCGCCCCGCCGCCGCCGCCGCCGCCCCAGCTCAGGACAAGGGGAAGGACAAGGAGAAGGTTGCGGAGGAGATGGCTGGCAAGGCGCCCGAGATTGATGGACTCCAACGTCCTCGTCTCTAGACTCCAGGGACTGGGCGCCGAGATCGGTATGTCTGTCCGCTCATCGCAAATTTTGAGCTTATGTATGTATGCACAGTAATTCGTTGTGAGATTAAGAGATTAAGGTCAACTGGTTTACCTTAGTTGTGCACTTTTAGTTCCTTGGCCGATCTGATGTCGGAATAAATATATTCATGCTTTCCTTTCCTTGTGTAAGAGTAAGATGCTGCCACCAGCTGGTGTGTAGGACTTCATATGTAGTTGTGGCCTCGATTACTCAATTCTCACCACACCTCTCTTAGCTCATTGTCACCAGATAGGGCATACTTCTCATTGATTTGTTTCCATGTTTGTATAAGCACTTGAATAATATTTCAACTTGTACAGCAGAAAGCTTATCTTAAACTCTTCGATTTTCATACGAGCAGTCTTATGGATGTATTAAATATTCAAACCATCATGTTGTATCAGTGCTTTTTGTGATTACACATGAATACCTGTTCTGAGACCAGCTGTGATTTTTATTCTTGTGAAGACTGAATCTACCTACCTCAACACAGCGTTGCAATTAAGTACACACCTTATGATGTCAAAGCTTTCTGCGTCGCACATGCACGTGAAGCTCACCCTGTTTTGGTCCTCTGTACCAATTGCTGTCCTGAAGCTGCATCGGCAAATGGTATGCTTCGATCAACTAGCTAGATCCATTTCATCTTTTTATTGTGCCTATATATGTAGTCAGCTTGCTATAATCTGTAACGATGCATCCTCAAACATCCTCACTCAAAATGTGCCTACTGTCATCATATTCATCACTCAAAATCATAGCTAGGATCCGGTAATTCTAGTTGTCACCGGCATACTCAAACATACATGTCAGAATCATATTACATTTATCAATCTAATAAGATGGATCACATCTTCTCACTCTGCATCCTCTATCTCTGTATCCTCTGGAACGCCTCGGAGATACAGAACATTGTTGCACCTGTATGTAGATGTAGAAGAGGCTCTAGCCAATTTAAGTTTTGAAGAGGCTCTAGCCTTTCTTCACAATTTAAGTTCCATTGGTTCAATATTCTGAACATTGCTATGGTCCTCATTTATGGATCATCTTGCAGAACCTTACAGGAATCAAAGGATTACAGGTGGGATTGAAACACTTTGCATCACAGAGGCGTTCGGGGAGTTCCGGTATGTTGATGTTTCTGTTCCTGTTTTTTTTCCCTCTAAAGTTTTGCTACAGGAGCCATATTATGTGTATAGTTGATCTTTATGATATGGGGCCACACTTGCAATAAATGTATTTAGGCCTAGCTCAGTCATGTATTAGTGTTTTAGGTTGATGATATAACCTTCTGAACTCTCTTGTATTAGTGTTTTAGGTTGATGATGGCACACAAACATCTCCATTGTATATAACACTCAATACTGAGAATTGTCATTGTGAATGTATACTTGTGATGTGCTTTTGTAACTACATTTCTGGGCGCAGTTCTAGCTATTTAGTTTGGAATATCTCATCTGCTTGTCTTGCAGGTCTGGAATATCTCATTTCTGAGATTTTTTTTTAAAAAAACAAAGTCCTTTGCCTACGGCCGCCGGCCATCGGCAAAGCTGTTTTTTTCGTATTTTTAAAAAAATAAAAAAAACTTTGCCGATAGCTTACCATCGGCAAAAAAATTCCCAAAAAAATAAAAAAATGTTTGCCGATGGCCACGCCACGTCAGCCATCGACAAAGCCGTCGTCAGCCTGACGGCGCGTCGGCTGACGTGGCGGGTTTGCTGATGGCTGACGTGGCCATCGGCAAAGGTTTGCCGATGGCGATGTCAGAGGCCATCGACAAACTCGGCTTTGCCGATGACTTTTTTGCCGACGGGGATTTGCCGATGGCCATGTCAGATTGGCCATGCCGATGGCAAAACAGTCTTTGCCGATGGCGGCCGGCCATCGGCAAAGTGCTCGATTCCGGTAGTGATGTGTTTCGCATCATATCAAATATTACAATAAAGTTAGGTAATATCCACACAAATATTGTGGTACGCGCTAAGCCAGACAATAAACCTGGATTATAAGGCAGGAATCTGATCCACATGCACGTACACAAACGTACTAGCAAGCTGACACACTTTTTTTCGTAAGGGAAATTTATTAGAACTTATAATAACATCTTTACAAGAGAGTGAAACCCACTCTGTAAAGCAAGCAAAGAAAGTTTGACACCTAATCGCAAACTGTGCCAATTCATTATTCTGGACTCTACTAATCTTGAACGTATCCAGCCTCCTCAACTGGCCACTACTCAAATGGTTATCAGCTCCTGGAAATGGCCACCACCTCCGATACTTCTTGTTTAATCGGGATAGCAAGCCATTATATCACAATGTAAAAGAAAGAGTTTTCAGACACGCTTTTAGCCACATCACAGACCCGCATTCACGCGTCTGTGATAATACGTCTCTAACAATCGCTATTACAGACGTGCAAAACACGTCTGTAATTCTGATTATTATAGACGCGCCTTACATGCGCGTGTCTGAAATCAGGGATACTAGTAACGCTTTTCCATAACACGCGTCTGTATGATTGGTGTTTGCTACAGACGCGCGTCTCGATCCTACGCGTCTGTAACATTTGGTTTCCTTCATGGCTTGGAATTGGCAGCAAATATGGGATGTATGTATATATATAGAGTGAATTATGAAAATGGCCCTAGAAACGAAACATGTTAGGAAACTGGCTCTATTTTTTTTAAAGTTAGAAAACTGGTCTCGAAATGAAATTTTCTTTGGAAAATGGCCTTCCGTTAGTTTTACCCTCTAACGGTGTTAACTTTTGGAGAATTGGACCATTTTACCCTTGGTCAGATTTGGACAGCTCCTAAATTTGGACAGCATGTATTTTGGAAAGTGTTTTATTTATTTATTGTATATTTGGACAACATGTATATATATATTTGGACATCATGTATATTTGGACAGCATGTATATATAAATAGAACCATATATTCACATTCAGCCACATATATTCACATAAGCAACATAGCCATATATAAATATTTCACAAATGCATAGTTCACTAATTCACCATAGTTTCAGTTCTCACATAAAAGAGGTCACACAACATGTTGACAAATCCACCATAGTTTTAGTTCTCACATAAACAAAGTCTCACATACATAGAACGAAAACATGACAAATCAAAGACTAAGCCTTCTTTTGCTACGCGTGCTCATGGCAGGGGTGCTAGGAACTTCTTTCTTGCTTCTTGTACCCATTGATGGGCTGTCAAGTGGCACCTTCGGATTGTTCATGCCTTTTTTCTTTGGTAGGCCTAGCTTCTTGCTGACTTTCTGCTTCTTTTTAACTTGAACAACTTGATCTTCAATATGAGCAATAGAAAGTGCTTGGGGCTGATTTGACCCACTTCTCGACCTGCACATATTTTGTATTCACAATGACTTGAATTAGGAGAACAATTTTTATAGAGATTGCTGCAATATGTGGTATACCTTTTAGAGGATTGAGGTGTGCAATCATCATTTGTCCTCTTTTTCTTAGTAGTTGATGTCATGGTGAGTAATGTTTTGGTCGCCGATGGTCCACCCTCTAAAAGCATAGAGCTTTGGCCACTTTTGGCCCTCTTCCTTGCTGCTGCCATCTTCTTTTGTGCTGCCCTGAAATAGAATGAATATAATGAATAGCCTGTACTTTCAAAATAAAAAGTTAGATGGTATTGAAAAATACACAAATTATTACTTGATGGCAGCCATAGCTTCAATATCTTTTGGATTTTCTCTCTTGCAGCTCTTGAAATGATGTCCGTAGTCCAAGCAAACGAGACACTGGTGCTGTCCTGTTTTCTTTTTCTTGTCTCTACAACCCTTGTGCCTTTCAGTTTTAGGCCTACCAGCTACTGGTGTCAATAGAGGTGGGTGCATAAAGAATCCATGGTTAGATTTAGGCCACTGAGACTTGTCTGGCATAGCTGGAATAGGCTGACTATATGCAGCTCTAAATTTCTCAACTGAGTAGTATAAGTCAACATAACTCTCTATCGATTCATCACGGGAGGTGATGAATGCTAGTGCATGATTGCAAGGAATCCCAGAAATATCCCATTTTCTACAATAGCATGTCCTTTCTTTTAGGTTAACAAGAAACCAAAATGGACTTCCTCCCATCATTGTAACTTCAGCTACCTCATCTGAGCACTCTAGAACTTCTAAGTTTCCCTCTTTACTCTCCTCATTCAACTTTTTAATTATATGGGGTAGAATCAAGCCCTGAAGTTTGTTGCCTATTTTCCTTCTTCTGTTCCACTTGGTCATAAGCATTTGTCTGAGCTTGTCCATGAAATCATCCAAGTTCATGGACTTGTGAGCCTTTATCCATTTGTTAAAACTTTCCACAAGGTTGTTGGTCACATAGTCTACCTTGCAAATGGTATCAAATTTGCTCCTTGACCACTTTTTAGTATGTGTTCTGTCTAGTCAATCTGTTGCAGCTGGCTTTGCAGTATGCATAGCATTCCAATGTTTTCCATACATATATGGGGTCCATGAGTAAGTTGCTAACCACAGGTGTTCATCAAACACCTTACCATGATATCTTTTCTTGAAGTTGGTCACCAAGTGGTACATGCATTATCTATGTTCAGCAAATGAGGGTTTCAGAATTGCATACATCTATAACTACATCTATCTTTTACACAGAATTGCATACATCAAAATCAAGAGCTGAGGGTTGCGAACCTTTGGCCATCAAGGTCCTCTTGCTGTGCAGCAGGGGGAAGCCATCGCGCACCTGCCTCATCCCGACCGGGAGGCCTCTCCATGCCGCCCGGGGGAGGCCGCGCCGCCCCTGCCTCGTCCCGCCGGAGGGCGCTGGCCGCGCCGCCCAGGGAGGGTCGCGCCGCCCTTGCCCAGTCCCGCCGGGGGGTGCTGGCTGCCATGTCCCGGGGGGGCCCCCCCCCCCCGCCTTGGCCGCGTGGGGAGGGAACGGCCCGCCACCCTGGCCGCCAAGCCCCGGCCGTGCTCGGGCGACGAGCTACGCAGCAACACCACCGGACCGGCGCCGGGCGACGGGAGGAGGGCGCCCCCTCGAATCGGCGATGGGGGGTGGCGGCGGATCCGGGTCCGGCGAGACCGGATCCACACCTTGGAGGAGCGCCGACGGTCCCTGGGTGGCGGGAGCGACGCTGTCGGCCATGGGAGCGGCGGTGTTCGGTGTTGGTTTTTTTTTCCTTTGGTTCGGTCGGGAGGGAGGAAGCCGAGAGTGAGCGCTGCCCAGCTCCAGGTGGTAAGGGAGAGGTAACGAAGGGTAAATTTGTCTTTGTTCACAGTCTACAGTGAAAAACTTTACGGTCTACCCTAACAGAAGTAACAGAGGGCCATTTTCCAAAGAAAAATTCATTTCGAGGCCAGTTTCCTAACTTCAAAAAAAAGGGGCCAGTTTCCTAACATGTTTCATTTTGAGGGCCATTTTCATAATTCACTCATGTATATATTCTGTCCCTTGGATCGATTCTGATCTTCAGGCCAGGGGCGGATGAGAAGAGAAAACCTATCTCAATCCTTACACAAGTAGTAGTAGCTTGATAGCTAGCTTGATAGCCAAATATGGCTGGTAGACATGTTTTTTATGACCAAGGCAAATCTGTCAAGATTTGTGTATTCTATGACCTAATTGAGGTGGATATATTATTATTTGACCTGTATTGTCCATTAGCAATTTTATACATGGTTTTGTAGTGTTTCCTGGCATAGCCATACTTTTTCACTGTCTTGTGGCAAAGGCCACGTTTTTATATTGTATAGCATCCAATTCTATCCCGGTTTGTTTTGAAGAATGTGTATTGGTGAACTCTTACATGAGTCAACAAATCTCCTTTTAGTATTTTCTTGTCTTTATTTATACTAAGTGAGGTATAGCTCCCTTTAATTTATAAGTTAACCAAGCCATGTCAACTCGTGCCAATACTAAGTTAGATTTTATGAATATCCCTTCCCTTCACATGCCTTGTAGATTGGAGCAATGACTCTGTCAAATTGACAGTAAGCTCGAACGTGTATGCCTCCTAAATTTGTAGTACATTTCGAATATATTTTTTTTCCTGATAAAAAGAATACTACAAAGTAAAACTGTAGTATATAGGAGAAGTATCTTGAATTTCGGCTCATTTCTCAATCTGTACTTGTTGTAGCTTGGAACTTTCTGATGTCTCTTTAACGATGTTCTATATTTTGTAGCAACAAAACTGAAGGGAACTCTCCAACTAAGAAGAATGGAGTCAATGGCAAGGGGAAGGGCAAGTGGAAATGGTGTTAAATAATTAGGCAAATTCCAGATTACTTTCTAGATTAAACTCAGAATATATAGCATGACAAGATGATCAACTAGATTGAGCATGGCAATATTACTAGCATGGCAGATTAACAGATCATATATACTAGCAGAGCAGATCATGATATCGCAAAACATGAACATGACAACTAGTGTAAACTCGACTCGTACACTAGATAGATTGATCATTGCGAACAACAAGATCAGACCAACAAGATTATACCTTCTCTCTGTAGAAGTACTTGGTGGTGAAGATGCAGACGTAGTCTACCCAAGGTTGAGATCGTCGAAGGCGAGCTCGAGATCATAGTCGTCGAAGGCGTTGTCGAGATCGCTGTCTTCGATGAGCGGAGGTGGAAGACTTCGCTGGAGTTGACGACATATACGCCTGGACGTAGCGCCGCCTAACTTCGATGGACGTCGACCCGTCGTGAAGATTTGGGAGTAGTCGCGCGTAGAGCGCTTCCCAAAAACCTTATTCGCCTTCTCCCGGTGCAGGATCGCAAAGACGAGGGTTCCGGAGACTTGCTCGCCCGGTCGCCAGTGCACGCAAGCGGTCGGGCTGGAGTAGCTATGGTGGCGCAACAGCGAGGCAAAAACTCTAGTTCAATTGGATGCATTTTGGCGTGGCCGGTAAGCTGCTTATATAGAGCAAAATCAGTTTAGGACTCTAAACTCGTAACAGTTTAGAACTCTTGCAACTTGACCGCCAAGAAAGCCAAAAACTAAAACTGCAAAAGGAGACCACGCTCCCGCAAGGCGAGGAGCCGGATTTCGGCGGACCATTCACGCGCATGTCGTGCGTGCGCGCCTTTCGCCCCGCCCCGCCCGGCGAGGCGAGGCGAGGCGAGCGAGCGCGCGCGTGTGGACTTCCCTTTCTCTTCTCCACACTAGACTTGAGGAAGTGAAGAGAACTCCCATATTTATGTATGGCTTCCTCCACTTCAACTAGCAAGGTGGTACTAAAGAGTTTCCACTTCCCCTCTTGCTTCTCATGAATGGGCCTTTGAGATTTCTTTAGGAATTTCAGAAATTGTTATTGGGCCAAGCCCATTTAAATTCCAACAAATGGCTGCACTGAATCTGTGAACTTTTGTGATGTATTGTCGCCCAGAATAAGCTGTCATCGTTAGTGTCAGTTTGTAGTAATCTTAGTGAAGTGATGCTGAACTTGGTTTGTGGGATGGTTGGGAGCATGTTATTTTGATGTTTAAACTATATATGAGATGAAATGTCTCCTGTGTTGGGCATTTGATGTAATGCAGTTAATCATTTATCAACTTCTTCTTTCTTCTTTCTTTTACATCTATGTGCTTTTCATGATGGATTGCTTCATGCACAACTAGAAGTGCGCGTGTACTGAAAAGAAAGCTCTGAAGTTGGGGTTTTGTACTACGTTGTGATATATGATGGATTGGTGAGTAGCGCATGCTTGCCGTCTGTACAGAGAGCAATTGATTTGGGGATACAAAATTTGATCCTGGTAACAGATGCTACCTCAGTAATACAGGCCGTGTCTTCTTCTGAAATTGATCACAGCTCTGCAAGTTGGTCTGGAACTGAAGAATGCTTTGGCTTGTAATTTTGTGTATAGAGTTCTTATGTTTAATCCTCATTTTTATAATCCGGTCGCTCATGGCCTAGCTGGTTTAGGCGCAGTCTTGGTCCGTAACTGCTCTCTGTTCGAGACAGTATCCCAGTTTGTATCCAGGATATGGTGGCCATCGATTTGGTCTCATTTTCTGGGTAATGGAGATTATTTCAATGTAAAAAATGATTTAAAAGTTGCAACTCTTACAAGCTGGTTCACACAAAGTAGCACTGAGCAAGAAGAACCCCTATAGCCCATTGCCGTCGCCCCGCACTGAATACCGTGGGCCAGAATTGCTAAATGGGACTGACCTTCTTAAACCTCTCGCTCGTTACCTGCGCGCGCAACGCTCCGTCAGCTACCGTCAGTGCCGGAACCGGCCGGGCGGGGAGACGTCGTCAGCTACCACGCCGTGGGCGCTGTGAGAGCCCCCCCAGGCGGCGGGCTACCGATTATCTCTAGAAAACGCGCGCACGAAGCATATAGCCAGCGCGCATGCATCGCGCTCCGGCCCAGCTGTACGTGTGAGCCATGTAGGCGCCTCCACGTGCCTTAGATCCAACATGCGTGGACTGCCAAGCGCGCGCGGTGGCCGCTGCCGGCCGGAGCTCAATTTAAGATGCGTCTACCATTATACGCGTGAGTGTGACTCTGCTATGAAGTTTCAGACACCCAACCAGAGAATGTGTCTGTAATATTACCTATTACAGACTCTCTATTGACGTCAAACAGTAACACCCGTCTGTAATAAAAAATTACAGACGCGCCCTTTCTGTCAGTTATGTGAATGCGCGTCTGAAAACTCTTTCTTTTACATAGTGTATTAACAATTTTCCAAGCAAAAACACATACCTTCGGAGTTTACTTCAATATCACCAACACCATGTTGTTTCCGGACAGCAAGCTGCAAGCACTACGAGCAGAAAATAGACCGTCTCGCTCATATAATTCCAAGCAACGAAATCTGCAGTGCTAGTCATGGGAAGGGTGATTTTACAGATCTCGGAGGTACGTAGGTATGACAGGGGAAGAAATACCTCTGCACTGCTGTTTCATCTCATGAGCCATTTTCATCAATCGGATGGTGAACTAACCCACTAAAACCTACAAGTACATCTTGGCCGATTGGTTTCAATCCGTGCCCTCTTGGCAGCTAATTGTCTCACCAAATTTGAGTGGTGTTGACACCGAAATCCGCCGGATCGGATCAACACACCGGGTAGGTAGGCTTTGGACGCCCTAGAGGTAGCTCGAAGCGACTTGCAACGCAGCGACAAGGTAGCTTCACCGGCAAACCGATCTAGAGATAGATAAGCCGGTGTAGAGCTCGTCGACGGCCGTGAAAACCCTAGAATGACCTCCGGGAAGACCCGTCGGGAGGAGGCACGTAGGGGATCTGGAACTAGCGGATGACACCTAGGATTGCCAGGAAACTCGCGGAGAGAGACGCCGGACTACAAGTAGATGGGTTGAGAGAAAATTTAGGGCTAGAGGTAGAAGAAGGTATATAGATCGATGTTAATCGTGTTGTGTTGGTGTTTGATTGATTGGATGGGATCAATCGGCCGTGATCGTCTCATATATTTAGAGGGGGATGGTCTTACCCCGATAGGAAACAACTCCAAAACTCGTACGACAAGTTTCCTTACCAAAACTTCCAAAAAACGCGACCTGGAATGGAGTCGATCGCGCTCGACATGCGCCGGATGCATCCGACGCCCTTAGGTGCGCGTCCGGCACGAGCGTCCGGCGCCCACGCGCGCGTGGAACACTCTGCGTTGCGTCCGGCGCGTGGTCGCATGCGCGGTCTGCCCACGACACGTCCAACGCCGCGTCCGACGCTCGTGGGCGCGTCCGGGGCTAAGCGTTCGGCGCCTTAGGCTGCCCTCGGACCTCACTGGGGAGCGTCAGCCGCCACTGAACCACGTCCGGCACGCGCCGGATGTATCCGGTGCTGGCAGAGGTCGCCTCCGGCGCTTGCTTCACGCGCCGAAGTTGCCCGTCTTGCCGAATCGACACGTTGAGCATTCCTTAGACATTTTTGAGCGTCAACACATGCCCCCCTATTTTCAGATGAATTTGTTGATGAACCTGAAAACACACCTTGACCTGCAACCAACTAGCAATGATACCCATCACATCGGCTAGCCGGTGACTAAGGGCGATATATACATCAGCCATTTTTGTTCTAAGGGTGATACATGTATCGGTCATTAGTTGGAAGAGCACTAGGCTTCTTGCCAAACACTTGAGAAATATTTTTTAAGATACCTCCCGTTGATTGCCTTTTCGAGACGCTTCTTCTTCATTGTCTCTAGCACATAGGAATTTCCGCGTATCACCTTGATCACTCTCAAAGGACCCTCCCAATTAGGAGACCACTTGCGAAACTGATTGCTCTTCGATCCAATAGGGAGTATAGGTTTCCACACTAAATCTCCTACTTGG
This sequence comes from Themeda triandra, assembly GCA_018135685.1. NCBI lineage: Eukaryota > Viridiplantae > Streptophyta > Magnoliopsida > Poales > Poaceae > Themeda > Themeda triandra. Next base: position 24,103 of record JAENPR010000923.1, on the reverse strand, counting down.
AACGATTTGCTTCTCACATTTTGATTATAGGCCCTTCCAACACGCATCTTGTCCTTTTCAATCTCCTTTAGAGCTTTCAATCTCTTGTCGGTCACTTCATCTATGTTGTCCATCATGAGATCATGGTACACCATAGCGGATAAGTCATTTTGCCTAGCAAATCTGAATGCACTCAAGTTCACTTCAACGGGTAACATAGCTTCTTAACCATAGACTAATTCAAAAAGAGTAACTTCTGTAGCACCATGCTTTGATGAGCCTGATCAATCTTCTTGCCACCTGCTCAGAGTCTCTTCAATCTTCTTCTTGATGAGCTTGATCAAGGACTTATTACTACAATCAGCTTGGCCATTAGCTTGAGCATAGTATGGAGATGAATTAACAATATTTATTCTATATGATTCGGCAAAAGCCCTCACCTCTTTGGCCATAAAAGATGTCCCTTCATCCGTATGTAATGATTGGGGAATGCCAAATCTATGAATAATATGTTCTGTAATAAACTCTATCACCTCTGTATGTGTCATGTTCTTCAAAGGAACCGCCTCACACCACTTGGTGAAATAATTTGTAGCAACCAAGACGAACATGTGTCCCTTTGAAGATGGGGGATGTATTTGGCTAATGAAGTCAAGCCCCCAACCTCTGAATGGCCACGGCTGCATGATAGGGTGGAGCTCCGAAGCAGGAACCATCTGAATATTTCCAAACCGTTGGCATTCTCCACAACCTTTGTAGTAACGGAAACAATCGGCAACCATAGTAGGCCAATAAAAACCACCCCTTCTTAATAACCACTTCCTCTTAGGAGCAGATTGATGCGTACCACAAACACCTTCATGGACTTCTCCCATAGCCACTCTTACTTGATTGGATCCCAAACACTTAAGCAAAAAACCATCAGTTGTTCTTCTATATAGCTCATCATATTGCATTGTATACTTGAACGCAAGCCGTCGGATACTCTTGTCAACTTTAGTGTTAGGATCCTGCAGAAAATTTATCGAGAGAGTCCTCCAATCTTCCAAATCGATACTAGGATTACTAGAATCTAAATTAGACTGATTTGGGACATCATCAGTAGTATATGCCTCAGAAGAATTGGTTACTCCGACCGTTACAGCCGGTTGAACCAATTTATTTGTCCTTGCGCAACAAAAATTTATATCTTCATGCATCAGCTTATTTTGTATGTGAAAGTTACGCCTACCGACGTCAAAGCCAGCCTACCGACGTCAAAGCCAGATGCTTGTTGAGCTAGCATGTTAGCCTTTTGATTCTCATGTCTAGAAACATGCCGAATCTTAAATTCAGCAAGCTTGGAAATAAGATCAAGACAAGAATCAAGGCAAGAGCGAAGTGATCCATCTAAACATTGGAATTCTCCATTAACTTGTTGTACTACTAGCAATGAATCACCATAAGCCTCAACATGCGTCACATCCCCTATCTTGTTGTTGACAACTCCGTGCTTCAACAGTTCCAGCCCATGTTCGATTGTGTGCCCTCGATCCATGTCTGGGAAGCTTCACCAGCCGGTACTCTTTCTAGCAACTTGCCCTCAGAAAAGTATTTTACTTTCAAGACTTTTGCACAAAGGCTGTCAGGGAAGGCCAGGAGCCTCCAAAGCTTGCCGAGCTAGCAACGCCTAATTAATTAGCAAATCCCATGCCTCCAAAACCTTTCAGTATTAGCTAAATATTTGTGAAACCCTCAAGTTGTTAGAACAGCCCACAACGGATTTGGCCTTGAGGGTCAGAAGGCCCAAATATTTAGCTTCCAAATCAACCCTTTTAAATCCCAGGATCATGCAAACTTGCTCGGCAATATGCTGGTCATGGTTCTCATTAATCAGCATGGAGCACATGTTGGGGCTAAGGAGCTGGCCCAAACAACACTCAAAAGTAGTGAAAACTTCCTTAATAATCTGCGCATGATTCACAGTAGCTCTGAAAAATAGCAAGCTATCATCCACAACCGGTAAATGTGACACACTCGGTGCTGTCAGGCAAACCTTTACTCCATCAATATTACCAAGTTTCTCATTGTGCTTCAGAAGAGTAGAGAGATCTACCACTAGCAAGAGCAAATATGGTGAAAACAGATCACCTCGCTATAGACCATGTGACGGGAAAGAAGGGTTGCGAAGGCATGATCCATTGTGTAGCATACTGTTGAAACATAAGACATGATCCACTGCACTACACGCACCGATTTTGAAAGGCAAGCTTGTCCATCTGTAACAAGCACAATGGAGGCCCAATGAATTAGGAAAGAAATTGGGCCAACACAGGCCCAGAAGTGGAGGAGCCGCCGCAACAAGACATGTCTCATGGGCTGCAAGCCCGCGTATGAGGAGGGGCCGACGTGCCCACGCCGCCGCCACCGTCTACGGAGGTTGCAACGATATCTAGATAAATTACAAAAATAGGGATAAATAAAATAGGAAGCGGGGGATCCACAGGATCTCCAGTTGCTTAGAGGTTAAGTCTTGTAAAGACTATAAATATAAACCCCCATGTACTAGTTCAAACCAATAAAGAATAGGGTCATTCCTATCTCTCTCTTGCTTCCGCCGCAGCTGCCCTCGCGCCACGCGCGCGCGCCTCTCGTCCACACCGCCACCACCCTCGGCCGGCATGCTGCCCTAGACACCCCCCCCCCCCCACCCCCCCCCCCCACAATGAGATTTTTACAAAGTTTGATGTTATAAGGGTTCCGTCGATCCGGTGACACGTGGAGGGCGTAAATTGGATCTAAGGTGCGGAGGAGACGTAAATTGGATCTAAGGTGCGGAGGAGACGTCTCCTCCGCACCTTAGATCCAATTTACGCCCTCCACATGTCACCGGATCGACGGAACCCTTATAACATCAAACTTTGTAAAAATCTCTAATCAACCCAATCTTACACCTTTGATAAGTCCAGCTTGTATGGACAAAAGTTGACACACACTGTTTCTCTCTATAGCATGAATACATTCAAAAGCAATTAAGGCATTGTCAGTAATTAATCTACCAGGCACAAAAGTACTTTGTTCCCATGAAATAATATTAATGTTGTACAGTATAGTCTTAGCGGATTAACCACACACTTTGATATTGCCTTCTACATCACATTACATAGGCTAATCGGCCTAAACTCAATCTTTCAGAATAAGAACAATGACCGTATCATTAACGTGAGGGGAAAGATAACCATTCCGAAAAAAAATACCTGAAAAGCACCGTCCACATCCTCGTACCTTGCAATGATTCTAAAAAATCATGCCCAAAAGCCATCAGGTCCGGGTGCTTTCAGCGAACCCATCTGAAACAAAGCGTCAACAATCTCCTCTCATGAAATGTCCTAGCATAGGTCATGGTTCATGGTGCCAGTTATTTTCGGGTCAATGAGATGTATGAGATCATCAGACACGACATTAGGGTTAGCTGTGTACAGATCCCTAAAAAAAATCTTTTGTTTCTCATTATTCTATTAAGTAGAAGAGTTTAAACATATAGACACTGCGCTTCTATCAAGATCGTAGAAAAAAAAAAACTCTGAGGCCATCTGCTGCATCTGTGTGGGGTTATCACGCCAGTTGCTGTCCAGATGCCTATGGAAATAGCTTGTGTTCTGATCACCCACTTTTAACCATGCAATCCAAGAGCGTTGAAGCCACATCGTCTCTTCCCTGTACAATAGCTCATCCATGCGATCAGATATCCGGCGCATCTCCAGTTTGCTGCAGAATAAGTTAGCTTTTGCTTCTTCAAGCTTTATTGGCTCACAGTTCCTCCGGTTCTTTTGTGACCATGCCAAAGTGTGTTTTTTGCTCCATGAACGCAGCATGGTCTGTACATGCTTCAGGGCTTCAACCACACCGCCCATCCCCTCTCTGCTTGCATCCGTGCTCCATGCATTCTTGATCTCCAAAGCTAGAAATTCAAGACATTCCCATATCTCCATGCATTCTTATCTCCAAAGCTAGAAATTCAAGACATCCCCACATGATTACGTAAACGCACCCCCCCCCCCCGACTCATCCCATCTAATCTCATGTCGCGGTCGTACGCCGTTACTTCCTCGCGGCGTTACTCTTCCCGTTGCGGTCGTACGCCTCCTCGCGTTGTAAGCCGCCACCCCTCGTGGCTCACCATCGAGGTTACTCTCCCGTCGCCCATCGCGGTTACTCTCTCGTCACCCCCTCGTCGTCGTACGCCGCCAACCCTCGCTGCTCATCATCGGTGCCGCCGCCACACTCGATCGTAATTATGACAAGGAAACGATGGCAGCTTCTAGCTCTAGTACTCTATCACGGTCGTGCCGCTACCTATTTCCGAGAAGAGAATATGATTCAACTTGACAACAGCTCATGACAAGATAGAATGGCAATAGCAGATTGAGAGCTCATATTAGCTACTCTAGAACCTAGAAAATGTCTGGATAAGGAGATAATCTGTAGAAGCTTTTCAAATGAATGCTTACGGAGCCGCCTTTCAGATAAACACAACAGAATGCTTGAGTCAGAACTGATTTGATTGTTGTAAATGACAACGAATAAACGATGAAGAACAAGAGATCAATCATAGCGAGACACAAGATTTAACATGGATAACCCCTTCAATGCGAAGGGGAAAAACCACGGGCGCCAGCCAGCAAACACTCCTCACTATTATCAAGAGTCGGGTTACAGCGCCATGCGGCGGCTTACAAGAGAATGAATATTGCTCGGTGAAACCTTTCTGAGCACATGACTATTTATAGCTGATGCTTAGAGGCGGCTTACAAGAGAATGAATATTGCTCAGTGAAATCTTTCTGAGCACATGACTATTTATAGCTGATGCTTAGAGCTAGCATGCAGTCCACCAAAATTGTCCCGTGGCTGTGCGCAAGTAGTGGCACGAAGACCATGGCAATCGCGTGCCAGCATCTCTCAGAAGACCATGACCTTGTAAATGTGCATGCAACCTCATCTCTCTCAGCAACCATAGCCATGTAAATGCGTATGCATTTCCTTTATACTCCATTGCTATTAATAGAGAAAGCTATCGCATTGTAGCAAAAAATATTGCAGTTGAATTTGGAACATATTCAACATTGATGACATTATATTCATTGATATGTACATGGGATTAATCTATAACTATGAGATGAGTTATTCTGACATTATTATCTTCTAACAGAGCACAACAGTATTACCAATACCAAGAGTGAGTCGTAGAAGCAAATTATGGATCACAACCATATGTTCTATGCAACTTCCTGCTAAGCTCGAGAAAGGTTTCAGCTTAGGTGTGCTTGGCTGTTCAAGCTGGGCTCCAACTCCGGCGTCGACCACGTCGATCATGATGACGGCGTGATCATCAGCGACGACAGGATCCACGGCAATCTGAGACTTGGGGGCAGTGGTAGTGGCGGTCTCCATGGCAGCAGCGGGGGTCTCCATGGCGGCAGCCTGTTTGTATTTAAGGATCAGGCTTATATACGTTAGACAGATATGTGCAAGTGTAATTGTTTTCTAATGGGATAAGACAACTAACCAGCTTTATTCAATGAAGTTTCATTGTATCTTATATTTTTTTGCTATACAGACTACCTGCATGGGATTCAAGATAATGAGCTGCATAATCGGAGAAACAATGATTGACCATCAGTAAATCACTTGTACTTTTAGCCGATGAGAACGAAGTAATTCACCGATAGATGTCGGTCTCCATGGCCATCCACGCCGAGTCCATGACGGAGCTGTCACTACCGGAGACAGCAACGTTGCCATCGGCCGGATCCTTTGCCGATGGCCAAGGAATCAGCCGATGACAAAGATCATCCTTTGCCGATGGCAAAGGTAAGCCATCGGAAAAGACTTCTTTGCCGACGGCCGAGCCATCGGCAAAGAAAAGCCATGGGCAAAGGCATTCTTTGCCGATGGCCGGCCGTCGGCAAAGAAAAGCCATCGGCAAAGGGGGCCAGGGCAAACGGCACCCGACGCCGTCTTCTTTGCCGACAGCCAGGGCCATCGGCAAATGCTCTTTGCCGATGGCCTTCTCAAGCCGTCGGCAAAGCCAATTTTTTTTTTTTTTTTTCATCCCAGTTTTTTTCTAGTGCCTTCCCACACCAAATACAACCCAATTTCAAAACTTGGGATAATTTTGAGTTGTTTTGCTATATTTCGTTAATTATTTTTGTTTCTTTGAATTTTTCCGGCAACTCCAAATTTGAACTACAAGTACATGAAATAATGGAATTTTTTGGTTCAAAAAATGTTATTCATGATGGTCCAAGTATGTTAAGACCGTATCCAAGACCTCGCATAAAATTACGACCATGTTATTGTTGTAACATGAGGAGTTACGTGCACGAAAAATATTTTAAAATTATATAAAATCCATACGAAGTCCGAAATTGACGAAACTTGACGAGTTGTTTTGTCATCACATGCCGCCTTTGCCGATGGCGCTTTGCCGATGGCCACGTGGCTTTGCCATCGGCAAAGCCTTCGCCAGCGGTTTCCACCATGGCTGTGTGCGGGAGCCTTGCTGCTCCTTCTCCTGCCTTGGACTACGCCTTGTCCCGCGTCTGCATGGCGGGATCGCGAGGCGGCGATGGCGGCGGCTTCCACGCACGGACTGAAGCCAATCACGTGAGGAGATGGACTACGCGTGATGAGACGGAACGGAGCCGAGGAGATGACGGAACGGAACCTGGGATTAGATGGGATGAGTGGGGGGTTTAAGTGCTAAAGTAACCCACCTTTCCCTCTATCCATCGGATAAGAATCCTAGCTTGATTAGAGTATGTAAAGTTTGCACTAAAGTGTGGTTTTCGTCATTAACAAAATCAAACCTGAGGTTATGCTCACATGGTTCTATAGGTGCGAGTGTGTGCACAATAGAGAACCCAACAATCAAATAGAGATTGCGCGAAGCTCAAGGCAACAATGAGGTCATGTATTTTTAAGCTTGTCGCAGAGCGTGATGTGTGAAATACTTCAGCATGTGCCGGCACTAGCGCCGTGATTAGGTGGGTCCCTTGTGAATGTGAGCATCTATGCCTGCAATGCACATGACAAAGAAAAGTAGAAATGTAGAAATGGTCCAGTTGCCAAAGAAAACTCAACCATTTTAGTGTATATATTTACTTTCTGAATTATGTACTTTCACAATTTTTTTAAGACAAGGGTGGTCAGTATTTTTTTGCATGAAAGAGAAATTATTCAATTAACCATTCGATTGTCAAAAGTTTGGAGATTCCCCTCCCAAAGACTTCGGTTTCTGTCACCTTTCCTATTGCTAGAGTAGGACATTTTTCCATTCTTGATTGACACATAGCAAAGTTGCAAAATGAGCAAAAAAGTCAACTAACCCTTACTAGGTTCATAAGGCCAAGATGCTCTTATAAAAGGAGGGAAAGAATTTGGACAAGTGACAAGTACGACACCTGGATGGTCATAATAAATCTTCAGAGCAGCAAGAGTCCATGATCAACAAAGATATAATACAGTAAGATTGCTAAATGCTAGTTTAAAAGATAAAATTGCTGAATGCTACCACTTGTTCATTGTCTTGCATTAACCAACAAGTTGATGCAATAATGTTTTTTAATCGACCATATTGCATTGTGAGGAGTTATTCTAGTGTGCTTATACCTAACCTAAGTACCAGTTACCACCATGTGGAGGAGCTAACCATGGTATTATCAATATATAATGCATGTCAAACTCAAATTGAGGGAACAACATAACTTTAAATATAGTGGTGCATGAGTGCTTGACACTGACTCGCAAAAGAATCAGCGACTCGATCAGCAGGGAGATGAATTCCTTCCCAGTGATACTATCCAAAGAGAATATAAAGATTTCCCTGAGATTGCGCAAACCACGCTGCAGATATATATGGAGTTTTTCTGTTTCCTCATAATATATGGCAAATGCAGCTAGGAGTAGTAGTCCTCCTGGTGCTTGCTCTGGTACAGCTGATTATATGCACGTTCACGGTTCACCTTAGCTGAAAATGCACATGCCCTGGAGCCGCAGCCTTAGCTGAATATGAATATATTCCGGCCGGTACTAATTTTATTTTTCAACGAATGGTCGTATCCAGGAAAGCTGTGATATGGTAACTCGATATGCAATGAGTCGGCATCGGTGGAGCAGTCCGGTTCATCCCATGTATTCCCTTTCCTATTATAAATACCCAGGTGTCAAGCGGTAGTGCCTCACAAATCACCCAAGAAGAAGAAGAAGAGAGGCCTTGCATGAGGGACAGAGTCTGCCTCCGGTGCCAAGGATGATTTGCCTACACAGCCTTGCGAGTTCTGGTTGCAGGGCCAGTTCAGCTGGGTCTCTGTAGGCAAGTCACTTGGCACTGAGTGGCTCTTGCCCTGTCATGGAAGGCCTCTTCTTCTCTGTCACTCTGATGCATGATACATACTGTCTGGCCTTTGCTTCATTTGTCTGGCCAGGTTGGCTTGTTCATTCGTGATTCTGATTCATATGTAATGCTGCAATGCTAATATTGTTATCTAGGTTCTTAATTATTTATTTCTTTTGCTGCTATCTGTGTCAGCTTGCAGATTGTTTAGAAATCGTATGTGTTGGACATTCATCAGCTTGTCCTGCATGTGTGATTTTACACACTTTTCCCACTTCTGTAATAACATTGGTTGATGAATATTTTGTTATGCCAGTGGTTTGCATGCATGTTAGTTATCAAATGTGTCATTCCTTTTTTTAAAAAAAAATGAGTTTTCTCGACTTTTATTGAAAGCCATGCCATTCCATTTTTTAAATCTTCCAACAAAGATGCATGCATATATAAGTGGATTCAATTAGTTTGCAAAGCTATATATAATATAAACGTTTCCAAATAAGACTAGTAAAATGAGCTTTATCAGTCAGCACTCAGCACCTGTTGATATAGTAGACTGCAACATATATACATGTGGACCTCGGAGACTCGGGAGCTATAGTTCACTTCCTTTGCAGCAGCCAGTAATGATTACTGGGTATTAAAAACAAGGTTGAGCCAAATCCTGAATTTGGCTTGTGGATGTGTTGTATGTCTTCCAAAGACATCTATCTCCTCTTGGAAATGTTTGCTAGCTAGATTCTAGAAAGTATCAAATCAACCTGCTGGATAACACAGGAATCTGTTCTGATCCGCATGCACATACACAATGTACTAGCTAGCTGACACCCTGTGATGATTGAAAAACAACACGCGCCCAACGATGCAAGCAGAAATCGAACTCAACAAGACTCTAGCGAACTCAACGGGCTCGAGGGAGGGTCGTCAGCTGCAGTGCAGCCTGCAGGTCGACCAAGTAGAGGTGGTGTGGTTAGCTATAGGTGTATACTGTATATGCACATCAGTGACATGATTCACATTTGGCAAAGACTTAGCTATAGCAAGCTAAAAGATCCAACCTGAACATGAGTACAAATATATAGCGTTGGCGCCAAGCTATACGGGTTATCTGTCAACTGGAGGAGGCCCGTTGAGCAGGGGTAAGATGAGTAAGGGCGACGATGTTGTGAATGGAGAGGTTAGCACGCCACTAAAATTGGGGAAGGTGAGATGGACAGGGATGTAAGCATGCCATACCATGGCTAAACTCACAGCCAAGGAGGTTGAGAGAATAAAATAGTGAGGTTCTCCTTCCTTTCTAAATTATAGGTTGTCTTAATTGATGTATAGTAAGATCTATTGTTTCTGGAAAAGCCAAAGCAACCAATATTTTAGAATGGAAGAAGTTGAGACACGCATGGTCCATTGGATCTCAATCTTGTGGCTAAAAAATCAGGTGCTAATCTTACTATTACTAATTAGAGGCTCCAATAGAGGCACCACGTTAACTCTCACCAGATACGTTAAGAAAAAAGATAAATTCAACAAATTCTCACAATAATCAGAAACATCTGGCCTTTAATTTTGGAGACTCTAATCATCATCTTTGTTAATAGCCATTGGATCTATTATAATTTATAAAAAATTACCCACCTCTGCCATTATAAAAAGTACTTAAAATAACCCCCTGATTTTGCATATAAATTACCCACCTATGCCATTATACTAAATAAAATCTATTTTCCAAAAGAAAAGAAAATTTATTGCGTTAGCTATACCCACTATACCACTATAGATTAAATAATAAACTAATAAATATATTAATAAGAGAAAATCTTGATTGTTAGAATTCGATTGTATAGGGTGGTACAACCACGGCTAATTATGGGAGGCAATCGCTATGCATTCTTCATCGGTTTAGAGGAGAAAAGAAATCTATCCACGCCAACAAAATATATAATATTATTTGCCACACTATTTTTTATATATTTTGGTTAATATAAAATATTAGATTGTCCTACCAATCACGTTGACTCATATATTTTAATATTAATATAAATATTTATAGCCACCACGTTTATAACTATATTAATAAAATTATTTTTGTTGTAAAGAAACAATGCAAAAGTTTGGTCATATAGATACAAGAGAAAACTTTGATCCGCCTTATATATGATTATTAGTAGATAAGTTAATATAAAAATATTAGATTGGACAACCAATGACACTTACTTAGTTAATGTATCACTACACATTCATGGTTTGTTAATATAATCCTCGCTAAATACATGTTAGAAAAAGACACTAGAAAATCTCATATTAATCATAAACATCTAGCCATTAAATCAAAACTATAGCCATTCATAACCATTGGATTTGTTTTATTTCTATTTCACCGGTCTATCATGCCTTTGGTGTTTGTTATGCTATTTTGTGAAGTACTTCTATATAAAAAAGGTAAATTAATGTCATCGTCAATATATGTTTTCAATTTACGGTTGTGGTGATCACCAAAGTTTAAGTGATATTAATTAAGCGAAAAAAGGAACGATGAAAAATCAAATTAACTAAGGATCACAGCAGTATGGGATGCAATCTTGCTTGGTAGCGGCGAACAAATAAAGCCTTAGTATTATTCTTATTTTTTTCTACGATTATAATGTCATTGGATTACTTCTGATGTACATGCTAACAATGATTCAAAAATAGGGAAACAAGATGCACGGTACATTCTACTAATTATGAAACATAATAAAGGGTAACATATTTAGATTTGTATCTAAATTATCTATATTTTACATATATTTTATTAGCTTACCAATAAAATAATGAAAGCACAATATATTTCTCCATTGCTCATTTTGTAAAAATTAATACAATAAAATTGATTAAAGTAAATATATATATATATATTGTGCCAACATGCAAATGTCTCTCTCACACACACTTAATATATATACTTTTATATTTTAACTAAAATGTTTGACATATCTATATTGATAATATAACCACTACTATATAAAATTTTGTCGCTAAAAAACCAAACATCTTGAGAAGTGAGGATATTATTACTCCCTCCAATTATAATACACAGTGATTTTTTCGATACATCTATTTTGCTACTCATCTAGATATAATATTATGTCTAGATATATAGCAAAATGTATGAACCGCTTTTAGTTTGGAATGGAGGAAGTATATATATACCTAGGTGTCAACGTCTTCCCCATCACTAATATGAAGTCACATAGTGTAGGGTTAAAAATTATTGATTATCTACGTCACTATAATACTTAAAAGTAAATATTAACATAAATATTTACTCCTAAAGTTCTAACCCGTGCGAGAGCACGGGTTGATGGACTTGTAGCTCATAAAGCACTTGGGTAACATTTACACAAAACCATCAACCACAGTGCTAAACCGTTTTTAGGCACAGTTTTAGAATCGATGGTGCTCAAGCAAATATACAAATTGCCTTGAGCACCCACTGTTAAGCAAGTGTACAAATTGACTTCGGCGCCATCGATGTTGGAACAGATGATGAAAATCAATTGATCCATGGGTTGGAGCCTGGATACAATGACACAAACATTATATATGCGCCAACAGAAGGTACAAATTTCCGTTGTTACCGGCGGTGATACGTCGGCTCCAAGCACCAACCATTAGTTAGTTCAATTCAGCAACCAACAATCTTAGTATTACTAATTGGAGGCTCCACGCTAACTCTCACCAGATGCGCTAGAGAAAAAGATAAATCCTAGAAATTCTCACGTTAATCAGAAACATCCGACCATCGAATCAATATACTGTAGCCATCTATAACCATCAGATCTATTTTCATTTTCTAAAATAACCCACCTCTGCCATTAGCCCATTATATAGATAATAAATAAAAATAAAAATAAAACATACAAGAAAAGGGTTTAGTTTGTTGACTGCCGTGCCCCCACCGGTAAAGAAATATCTAAACTCTAGGTACCGAGATGCACTAGAAAATCTACCGACATTCAGTTGCAACAATCGTTAACACAGGATGAGAAGGCATCGCTTCATTGTGCGCATCCATGCCGGCATGGCATGTTGCGTGCAGGCCGGCTGCCGGGGCAAGGTTCGATTGTGTAGTCGCAGGTTCGCCGCAGCTACGTCGTGTGTTGCACATCGGACATGTGCGAACTCTGGCACGAGCAGCAGTCAATACGTACGAGCCTACGAGGGCAGTAGGCACGCCGGCTGGAGCCGCCACTCGATCTCTTGCAGATTCGGTTTGAGCCCAGCAGTGGAACGACTGTTTTCTTGGTCGACGCAGCCGGCCTCGGGGACGACAGCTGCGAGGCGATGAGGCACAGATGCGGCCGCGCATGCGTCGACCTTGCCGGCAGCCCGGCAGCAACCACCCCCGCGCGGTCGCCCGAAGCTACACCGTCTCTTCTCCCTCTCGTGCGTAAGTAGTTCGTCCTTTTAATTATTCATGTCTTTTTTTTTTTTTTTTTTTTTTTTTTTTTTGAATCGACGCAACTTTCGTCACCGGATTGCTTTGGACCTGATCATGCTTCCTTTTTTCTCATAGAAGCGGTTGTTTGCGAGTCATTGAGGCCTCGCCATCTGTATATAGTGCATAGAGTGCATACATGCATGTTTGCCACGTTTAGGATGTAATCTTTTTTTCTCTATATTTTTTTTATATTTGGGGTATCCCCATTCCCATTCAAAAAGAACGGAAATACAGTTCAAGTTGCGGACAGGAAAACTAAAAACAGAGAAAAGGGAAGGCCCTAGGACTGGGGGCACCAGGCTCAAACGAGCAACAAACTCCCAACAGACTGCGTTTGACCTCCCACGCAAAAGGAACTTACCGAACCAACTAAACAAAGCACTATCGAAACAGAACCGAAACGAAGACACCAGAATTCTAGTTACCAAGCAGGCTGCTACAACTACAAGAACTTGTGCCATCTTGATCGAAACTTGATACGCCATCTCCTTTTGCTCACCGGCTCTGTCGGTGAAGGTTGGCTTGCCTCATCGATCTTCATTCGTCTTGTAGCGAGCTCCATCTTTGCTTGTACCTTGACCCCCGCGTTGTACAGCTTGGGTTTCTTTGAAGCCAAGAATTTCATGGCCACACTCACCATCAGGTTGATCCCTTCCTCGATGGCCTCCTTCTCCATGTCGAAACAGACCGCCCAAAACCTCATCGCGCCCCAATGTGACATATAATCTCCAATGGAGATTTGATTATCTTTTTATCAAAACATGCTCTATTTCTTGCACACCATATAGCCCAGCAAACAGCAGAAACGCCTAAGACATGAATCTGCTTAGCGTTAGGTAACCAAGAATCTAGCCATTGCCAATACATTTCAATAGAACCTGGAATATTGTTTGCACCAATACAGTTGGCAATGCATGTCCAAATTATCTTAGCAACTGAACATCTAAAAAATAAGTGATCAATTGACTCTTCTTCCTCACAGAAATAGCATTCGGGTGTTCCAATCCAGTTTCTTCTAAGCAAATTATCTTTTGTCAAAATAACACCAAGAGACAAGAGCCACATAAAGAATTTTATTTTCTGAGGGATTTTCCCTTTCCAAATGTGTTTGAGTGAATTTCTTTTTCACTCCCCATTTCCGATTACCTTGTCTTTATTTGACGACAGTTAAAATTATTTGCCAACTCCCGCATCTTCCCCCAAATATTGTTCAATTCGGTGGGAGCCATCTTCTAAAAGAAATGTCTACTTTCCTCAATTTGATGTCAACAACACTTACTTCCTTTTGATTACATAACAAGTAAAGCTCGGGAATGATCGAGACAAAGAGGTTTATCAAAGATCCGGCTATCCTCCCAGAATCTGACATTCACCCCATTTCTAATTTCTATAGATCTTCCTTTCAGACATAAATGCCTAACTTTTAACAAATCACTCCACATTGGAGAATCATCTAGTTTGTGGTCAACAGTATGAATAGTATGTTTCTTCAAATATTTAGCTCTCACTATCTCCTGCCATAACCCTTCCTATGTCTCTAATTTCCACCACCACTTACACATGAGACTAATATTGAGCTTAGTCAAATCTTTGATGCCAACACCCCCATTTTTCTTACTCCTACAGATTCTTTTCCACTTAATGAGGTGATATTTTTCTTATGCCCCCCTCCTTGCCAGAAAAAAGTTCTCCTTATCTTGTCTAACTCATTAATTGTTGTTTTTGGCATAAGATAAACCGACATATGATATATTGGAGCATTAGAAAGGCTAGAATCAATAAGTTGGGCTCTCCAGGCCATTGTGAGAGAACCTCCTTTCCAAACCTCCAGTTTCTTATAACACTTTTCACTAAGAGGTTGCCAATCTACCACATGTAACCTACTAGGACTAACAGCACCCCCGAGATACTTAATTGGGAATGACCCTACGACAATGAAAGATTTCAGCATATATTTCAGCCCACTCCCACAATCATTTATCAAGACAATTTCACTTTTGCTAAAGTTGATTTTCAATCCAGCCAAGAGTTCAAACATGTACAAAGAAAACCTTCATGTTTCTATCCCCTTCTACATCATGTTTCAAACGAGATGATGGTGTCATCTGCATATTGCGAGAATAGCCACCCCTAGGAATTATATGTTCTATTAACCCAAAACGAGACCATTACATTTGGGCTTTAACCACCATTCTAGTGAGACAATCTGCAGCAAAATTGAATAGCATAGGAGAGAGAGATCTCCCCGTTCGAACTCCCTTATAACTAGTAATATAATTCCCACAAGAATTGTTCATTTTAACACTAACAGTACCTCCCGAGACTACCTGTTTAATCCGGTTACACCATTTATCATTAAAGCCTCTCGGGTGCAAACATTCAAACAAGAGTTTCCAACTCACCTTATCATATGCCTTTTCAAAATCAATTTTAAAACAGGACCCTATTTCTTTTCTCCTTTTAGTCTCATGAATGATTTCATGCAAGCACATTATCCCGAAGTTATGTTCCTACCTTTCATAAAGGCAGTTTGGGAAGAATGAATTAGTATAGCAGCATAAGGCTCAATTCTTATTGTAAGAACTTTTGTGATGAGTTTGTACAAGCAATTCAACAAACATATAGGTCTAAACTGTTGGATTCTTGTAGCCCCACTGATTTTAGGTAACAAAGTAATAATGCCATAGTTAAGCCTAGGAATATCAACAAGCCCATTATGGAAGTCATTAAACAGAGCAACCACATCATCACAAATTATATCCCAACAACACGATAGAATTCAATAGGAAGCTTATCGGGCCCGGTGCCTTGTTTTTTTCCATCGAAATGCAGAAGCGAGACTTGATTTCTACTTTAGAAAAGGGCCGACACAAGATTATATTATCCTCCTCGAGACAAAGAATCACAACCATCCCATAATTTGGATCAAGCTCTAGATTACAACTAGTTTCGAGCCCAAACAACCTTCTATAATATTCTATAGCATGATTAAGCAAATTTTGTTCTCCTCAATCAATTCACCCTCATTTTCATCATCTTCTAAGCTAACAATAGTTGTTTTCCTCTTTTTGCCATTAGCATATTTATGAAAATAACTTGTATTTAAATCCCCTTTATGTAACCAATTCTCACTACTTCGTTATGCCAATATTCCTCTTCTTGTAACAAAAGACTCATGTTTTCAGCGGTAAGATTCATTTTTTAAGATATTGGAAAGGAAGAAGGCCATCGGTTTCTTCAATTTCCTCTAGTTCCCCTAACTCGGCTTTAATTACTCTTCTTCTCTTCCTCGGGTCCCCTTGCAAATTGAAGCCCCAGCCTTTGAAGTATTGTTTTATCCGCTTAAGCTTCTGCTGGATTTTATCTAGTGTGGACTTAGCTCTACAAGGTTTCCCCCAAATTTCGAGACAATCTTATGGAATTCCGGATTCTTGGTCCAGCTATTTTCAAACCTAAATTGAATATATGAGACTCTCTTGTGGTTGGCGAAATAAAGGATCAATGGGTTGTGGTCGAGACTTCTCTTGGAAGTTTCTTGACCAAAGCATGAGGAAATATATTCTCCCACTCCTTAGAAGCCAAAATTCTATCCAGTTTTCAAAGGATGGGGTCCCGGTTATTAGACCAAGTAAAACCTCCACCTCCATGTCTATTTCTCTCAACTCATAAAAGTTGATTAAGGAGTTGAACAAACCGGTGTATCTATGCACACCATTACCCCTAGTTTTCTCATGAGCAAATTTAATGATGTTAAAATCCCCCAATTAGGAAGGGTTCACTGTTTGAAGAGCAAAACTGGATAGTTTAGAAAGGAATGGGATTTTCCCATCATCCCGAGCATCTCCATAAACAACAATAAGATTCCATTTGATTTTATTTTGTTTATCCCACAAATTCAACTGCATCATATAATCACCCCTTTTAAAAGATCCTACATCATATAAATCAATCCTAATACCCATCAAAATCCCTCTAGACCTACCTTGGGATGGATTCCACATCCACGGTAATCTTGTTGTACATCAATTCTCTTTAGAACACTATCATCATGATTTTCCATCATTGTTTCTTGCAGTCCAATGAAATGAAACTTATACTGAGCAATTAGCCCTCTTAAAAAAGTAGCACTACCTTTTTTCCTCAGCCCCCTACGGTTCCATATTAAGCCTTGTAAATCCATTAATTAACTTTTCTTTTTATATTTTCTTTTTGGCTTCCTAGGACTTTCCTATGTGCCTTTCTTGTTGTAAATAATGGGTGAATTTTTCTTTCTTCTTGCCTCTCTTTTCTTTCTCCTAGAAAGAACTGGAGTGAACCCATCTTTATCGGGGTTTCATCTAGCACCTCATCTTTGTCAGAAGTTTCTTCTGACAACCATCCTAATTGTGGTACTGCTATGGTATCCTCAGTCTCATTAACCTCACTAATCTCTACAATCTAACAGTCTCAATTTCCCTAAGCAAATCAAACGAATTCACACAATTACTATCAGGTTTCACACCAATCTTACTCGAGATATTTAACAAAGACTTATTAGACAAATCAGAAATAGAGCCTGGAATTGATGTGTTACCTTCCAAATTTCTTTTTCTAGCCATAGCCTCATTTCTCTCCTGTGTTGTCTTGGTGATGTCCCCCATAAGCTTTGTTGCTTCTCCTCCTTTCACGATATTGTCCTACCCATGCCCGATTACCCTCCACTTTGAAGTAGTCTTTTGATCAATATCAACACCATCTGATCTAGGCAAGTTTAACTGACCAATCTCCACCCCCACACTTGTCGTTCACACCCGAGGACTTGTAACGACGTTTTCCAAAGACCTCGGAACTCGGATTTCATGTCTCATCATTTCTTTTTCCAACCTTTGCTTGATCAAGCCCAACATCCAATACCGGTTCATCTTCTTGAACTTTAATAGCCTCATCACTTTCATCATTTTTGTCCCCTTTGTCACCATTACTTTCATTATGCATGGTATCAAGCCTTTCTTCAGCAAGCTCACTCTCCCTTGTGATTTTATCGTTGCCTCAATATCACCACTTTGCTATCTTGTACCAGCTCCTCCCCTAGCCCTTCCTTTCCTTGAGACCCGACAATATCAATATCAATAACATTCCTGCCATTGTCCCGACTCGAGATCCTCTCCAAACATACTCCCCTGAGTGTTTATGATTTGATCTTCAACAAGAAGTACTTCAGGAGATTTTGGGACCATCTATTCAGCCTGTACAGTCTTGGTACTTTGCTTTACCTCTGCACAGATATTTTTCTCAATCACTTTGGTGGAGAAAACATCCATGAATTCTTTGTCAGGCCCATCAGACAATGTGAAACTGTCCAGCACCCACACATTCAAGTTATTCTGCTTAGAACTCCCCTGACCAACATCCCCATAAGCATCAATACTTTTCAATTTCTCACTCAGGGAATCACTCTCTTCCCCAGATTCCTCCAAAGTCTCTGGTATGAACACCTTGTCACAGTCCAGGGTGCCCACATTAACTTTCATTCCTTTCTAAGCATCACCCATAAATTTGTTGCCACCATTGAACCCACCCCCCATTTTAGGTGGAGCAGATTTCAGCATTTTGTCACTCTGGCTTTGGCTATTGTTGTTCTCTGCATTGATCCTTGAAAATTTACCAGAATTAGTTTCTGCACCATTCTTGGTCATCTTATCATCAGCCCCATCATCAAACTTGAGTCTCTTCTTTTTTTTCTCTATAGAAAAACCTTCATACTAAATTACCTATTGTTTGTGTACCGGGAAATCGAGAGAGAGATCGAAGGTCGAGAGATCGTTGAAGTGGATGAGCATGATATGGAGTATAATCAAAACATTTATATCCCTTAAAGCGTCATCTAAAAATTCAGACAACTAGCATTGTGAGTTTCTCTCTTTTATGCCTAAATTTTATTTTTCCATCTTAATCTTTGAATTTAATAATCATCATATGGAATTATGTTGCAATTGCATGATGGTTTACCAAACTGTATATAAATTTATCAAATTTTTACATAATTTTATCCATAGAAAAAAATCGTAGATCCATCACCAATGGTGTTGCCGGAACGTCGACTCACAAGTGCACCAACTAACACATGGTAAACATGTTCATCCCTTACAACGACTATATATATCGTCAAAACTAGAAAAAGGAAATCAACCATTAGATTAGTGTAGTGTTAATTAGTACACCTTTCATCTTAAAAAAACTAATACACTTTTCAGTTTAGGATTAGGATCTATTTCACGAGTGTAGGACAACCATTACATCTATTTTATTGTCTAAAACTATATCCACCTCCACCATTATATATCAAAACAACCTAATATCTCATTATCAAGGAGAAAACTACCTTGGCCGCACCTTAATAATATCTTGATAGGGCATTCTAACATTAACAATTTTTTTATAATAAAATATTGGATCAGGACAACCGAGTTCATTAGTGTATTAATAAATATCAAATCCGCCATAAAAAATTAAAATATCATATCCAAATCCATTTGGTTAATCTTTTAATCAAATATCAAAGAAAATGTCCATCTATTAATAAAGCCTAAGATAAAAATTTATCAATCCAAACAAACAAGATATGCACGTGTGCAAAACTATCAGTTTATAAAATTTATCAATCAAATATTCTAGAGAAATAATAACACTATCTATTCCGGTGCATCCAACTTGTTTTCATTATTGTTCATTGATTGGAAGATGATTTTAAATAATCTTCGGATTCACGTCCGAGGTTTCCACATTTATGAACGATAATTTAAAATAACTTCCTACATTTATGTCTAAATTACACATTTTTGTTATTATGAAAGATGATTTCAAATAAGTCTCTAAATTTATACCTAAACAATCAACCCATGCTTCTATGAAAGATAATTTGGAATAGCCTTCAAAATATATTGCAAAGTAACTCCTTCGCATTTGAAATACTCATATATGTATGAAACAAAATATAAAGTAATACATTTAGTTTTGTCTAAATTATCCACCTTAGCGATTATAAAAATAAATAAAAATGAGGCTGGTTTGTCTCTATCACCGTTGAGGAAGGCATATCTAAGCCCGAAGGAAGTGGCTTAAGTTCTATGGAGGGTTTAGGTTGGGGTTGGATTCATCTAGCTCTAATGGTTTGTCTAGGTCGGGGTTTGTTTACGGCTCTTCGATGTAATCCTCGGCCTCTTCTTGTATATCGGGCATTGATGCCTCTATATGGGCCGCCACCATTACCTCCTCTATTGGGTCGATTTCGGGTGTTGTTCGATTTGGTATTAATTGAACCAACAAAGGGAACCGAAAGGTTCGTGTTTTTCCCTAGTTGACCCCTAACGTACCCGCTCACGAAAGTCACTCGAAAATACGAGGAGCGGATATCCAATTAACAAGTCAATGTCCTCTACATCAAAGATGTAGAAATTTAGGAGGACATTTACTTTGTCAATGGTGACTAGAGCGTTTCGTGCAAGACCGCAACTCTTGACTAATTTCCTAGATGGTAGTTTGAGAAATTTGTCAGTGGAAGTTAACGGTTCCTCACCGAGGAGTGTTGTTGCTAAAGTTTTAGACATTACATTTGCTCCTATGGCTGGGTCGTAAAGTGATTCGATAGAGATCCTACCTATGACACGGGGAATGGTTGTGAAAGGGGAGAGAAGTCGATGACATCGACGACATCTTTGTTTCCTCAGCCATTCGCTACTCATGACAGAACATTAGCTCTTGGGCGGTTGCCTTAAGGTAACGTGCCTCTAAGCGTGATGAGATGTGTTTATTTGGGCCTCTATCGGGTTTCTTGTGCACGAGTTGGTTCGAGACATTGCCAAAATCGGCAAAAGGTTTGTCTCGATGTTCAAGGGATATTCCAAGGGGTGAATTACTTCTTCCCTTGGAGGTGTTTGTGGTTCGGGCTCGTCGGCTTGGGTTGTGATATTGGGCTGTCGAGGTTTCGTCCTTAGGGGTTTGGTCTTCCTCGGGGGCTTCACTATGATCATCGGTGTAGGGGTATTGTCTAGTATGGTTGCTAGGACTACCTTACCTTCACTAATGGGTAAATGAAGGAATGCTCCCTTCGAGGCTAGATCTAGGAATTGTGCGGAACTTTGCCTAAGGCCGAGATAAAAGTGTTGCATTAACGTTGGCTCGGGTATGGCTAAGTACGGACCGGAGGACGCTAAGTCCATGATTCGCGTCCATGCCGCACCTAGAGACTCCTTCTCTTCTTGTTGGAAGTTTAGGATATCTCTGCGGAGACGGGCTACATGGGAGATGGGGAAATAGGTCGAGGCAAAATTTGGCTTGTAACTTCTCCCATTCTCCGTCTACACTACCTACGTAACGCGTACCGGCATCTAGCTTTTCCCGTTAAAGAGAACGGAAAAAGCTTCCACTTAAGGGTAACTCGTCTCATCCCCCGATGTGAATGCACGAGCAAAGTTGCTCGAAATCACGTAAGTGGGTGTATGGGTTTTCATCTCCTTCTCCCCGAAAAGGGATTCTCCTGAACCATCGCTATGAGACTCGGGCGAAGTTCATAGTGGGCGGCTAAAATAGCCTGAGAAGAACTAGGCGGCTCCAACTCAGCGCCCGTTGGAGCCGCGTAATCAAAAAGGGTTGTTTGATCCATAGGATAAGTAAATAGGATTCTAATCTAACAAGGGTAATTTGACGACAATGGCTCTAGCTAACCAGCTACCGCTCCCCGGCAACGGCGCCGAAATGCTTGTTGACACCGAGATGTGGCAAAGCGGGATTACCGCAGCGGACGGGTAGTCAATGTAGCACTTCACCGGGAGTATTCCAGGTATCGTATTTTCCACAGGGAACGAGAAGTGGACTAACTAGGCCAAGGGATGCCGTCAGGCAATGATCAAAGGGCTTAGGATGGGTTCGAGAGGTAATTCTAGTATTCGATTCTAACTTAGCTTATCCTAAGGGTACGTGAGCACTAACTCTATCTTTCTGCTGCGGCCGAAGGACGAGACAGGATGCTAAAATAACGCACTTGAAGCGACCCCCAAAGTAGGCCTACAATCTAACCTAACAACACGCTCAGGAGAACTCCAAGGTCCCAACGGAAAGGCTGTCACACTACACTTGTGGGCGTTCTGGGTGCAGCGGGACGTTCACACCAAGCGAGATCTAGTCTAGACACCGCGCCTACACTATCTCTACTACTCTAAACACGGCCGGGTTTAAAGTACTTCACTCAAGAGCGACATACGCCCGCTCGGGAGAGAGCAATGTGCCGGCGAAAGGGTGTACACTTAAGATAAACTAAGACAGTAAATACGAAAGTACTCGAGATGAAAGCAACTAGATAGTAAACTTACTAGAAGACAAGCATCCGCCGAGGCGCTCTGGAAGAAGACTCCCGACAGTAGGGACTCCTCATTGGAACTCCTCACTCTCTTCCCTCTATTCTCACACTATAGCTTAATAGAAGCTCTTCCTATGATACATGGTGCACTTTGGACTAAGCTAGAGAGGGGTATTTATAGGGGAGATGGAGTAGGGGTTACTCCAGCGCCACGTCAGCGATCCGCGTGACATCTCTTCTACACCCTTGGATCAAACCGACCTTCCCACCGACTTGAATGGACGATGCTCGGTGTAGGACACGTGGCAGTCATGCAGGAAGGCGGTGGAAGCAAACCGACCTCAAGTGGGGCCCAACCCCTGGTCGGCCGACCTATGGTTGGCTGACAGGTGGGTCCCACTGGCCTTCTAGAAGGTCCGTGTCGTGGCGAAGTGCCAAGGTGTCCCGCCACCAAGGGCGGGTCGGCCGACCTAGCCTTGGGCCTCGGCCCACGTGGCGGCCTCTCCCCGGTGCGATCGACTTGTCACTTGTCTTGCTTGCTCATTTGGAGCTTGCTCAAATTTGCTCCATCCACGCTTGTTCGGCTTGATTAGTACCCGTTTGTACCGCATCCAAATAGTGACATGTACATGTGGAACCAAGTGAATTGCACCTATATTACTACTTGTTTGCTGGGTGTAGCTCTTAAATGTGACCAATGTTGACGGCTTTCATGAGATGAAAACAGGGTCTAAATGCCATCAACACCCGCTCCCCGTCGGCGCAGCCGACCCGCCGGCGGCCTCCTTCCGTCCATCCGGCGGGTGCGGCTAGCGCGGGCGAGCGGCGTGGGATGGAGGGGCCTGGAGTCGCTGGTGGCGGCGTGCCCGCGGCTGGAGGCCGTCGACCTGTCCCACTGCGTCGCCGTGGGCGACCGCGAGAAGGCCGCGCTCGCGGCCACGCCCGAGCTCCGGGAGGTTGTGGTCGACAAGTGCCTCGGCGTCAACGATGTGGGGCTCGCGAAGGTTGCGGTGGGGTGTCCTGGGCTGCGGAGGCTTAGTGTGAAGTGGTGCCGCGAAATCTCGGATATTGGAGTCGAGCTGCTCGCCAAGAAGTGCACGGTTGCGTAGCGTCGACATCTCCTACCTCAAGGTAGTGTGGCGTCTTTTCAAGCTCAAATTTGGTGACTCGGACGAGTGAGAACCGGGAGATTTTGTATACTTGAATTTATTTGTTCCAATCTCAACTTTGTTGTCTCAAATTTGGTTAGTAGCGTCGTGGGATGAGAAAAACAATTGAGATTGCCGTCATCAATTCAATTGGTGCGCTTAGACCGGACCACCCGACTTGTCCGAGAAGTATATGCTTCCCCGGAAGCGGGGAGTCGACGCCCGCGGAGTCCAGGACTTGCACACCATGGCCCCCCCCCCGCCGCCGCGCCGCCGCCCCGGCTCGGGACAAGGGGAAGGACAAGGAGAAGGTTGCGGAGGAGATGGCTGGCAAGGCACCCGAGATCGATGGACTCAACGTCCTCGTCTCTAGACTCCGGGACCGGGCGCCGAGATCGGTATGTCCGTCCGCTCATCGCAAATTTTGAGCTTATGTATGTATGCACAGAATGGTCGTTGTGAGATTAAGAGATTAAGGTCAACTGGATTACCTTAGTTGTGCACTTTTAGTTCCTTGGCCGATCGTCGATGTCGGAATAAATATATTCATGCTTTCCTTTCCTTGTGTAAGAGTAAGATGCTGCCACCGGGTGTGTAGGACTTCGTATGTAGTTGTGGCCTCGATTACTCAATTCTCACCACACCTCTCTTAGCTCATTGTCACCAGATAGGGCATACTTCTCATTGATTTGTTTCCATGTTTGTATAAGCACTTGAATAATATTTCAACTTGTGCAATGAAAGCTTATCTTAAACTCTTCGATTTTCATACGGCGGTCTTATGGATGTATT